>CM062614.1:5306752-5569252 GCA_025617555.3 Puccinia polysora
TGTGTACCTTTTCATGCCAAAAATTGTGTTGTCACTCAAAAACATTCAATCATCAAAAATCTTCAAAAGTATAAGATAAACTTAAAATCATGTTGAAAAGAGGAATAAATATGGAAATTGAAACTCTTGATGAGATCTAATATCATTTAATAGCACAAATTTGATAACAGAAATTATTTTATTATTATTATTTATTTTTACCCTTAATAATAGAAAATATTTATTTTTCCTGCAAATAAATTGAAAAAATACATGATAGAACCAACAAAAAACTTCAAAAAAAACAAAAGCTAAAAATAGTGCATGTAAAAGTGAACCAAACCCACCATTTTTCATGGCCAGTTTTTAACCCAAATCCGCCATTAAAAATCAAAAAACCCACTTATTTCACATCAAACGTGTCAGAGGTGCCTGAAAATAAGTGGGGGTTTTCAAATATACTATATGAATCTCTATTCTATCTCTGTATCATATATAATCCTTAATCATCCATCCTCTTTGAATTTTCATCCATCCCCCTCATTCCTGCTCAATGACCAACTAACCATTCCTTCTTCAATAAGCACCACCATTAACTCAAAAAAAAAACAAATACTTTTAGAAATCATCACTCTAATCACTTCACTCCAACAACAAAGGTTCAAAGTAACATTTGATCAGGATAAGAAAAACCTATTTCATCCATCCTATTCAATCATGAATCTTGCAAAGCCTAGTACTACTACAATCACTACCACTTCAAATCTCATCAAGAGCTCAGATCTAAAATGACTCCAGTGACATCCATCTATATCACTCCAAAGATATCAAAGAAAAATGTCCATCATCACAACAATGACAATGACAATGCAAATGGAAACTAAAACAACCCCACCTAGCACTCTAAATCTCCTCAAACAATTTCAGACCTGAAAGAATAGTCATCATCCCTCACTACCAAAAAACTAAAGTTGTAATCAACCAGGCCAAAGTCTCAAGAAAATTTATCAATCTAGAGCTCAGATACATAAATATCATTATTGTCTCATCATTAGTTGGAGTCAGTCAGTCAAGCTTCAACTTGAAAGTTTGTTTCAGGCTTCAGAGTGCTCAAGATCATCTTCTCATGACTGAACACAACTACACTGTCATACTGAAACCTAACTCAGTCTAACCTCAGCATCTTACCTCAGAAAACCCAATCTAACCCTCAGGCCTAATATATTTTCCAAGGAAATTTGACCTCAAGGCTCAGGAGACTTATATCAATATGTCTCCAGTAATTATATACCTCAGTATCTTCATGCATTACATATCTACATATTGTCTAAGCTCACACAACTATCAAGATAGAATCCATAGGCTTGCACATCCTTAATCTCTCAGCTCTGTGCATACTCTAACCTTATTAACCCTGTCTAACCCATACTCTGGCATAGTTTATCCTTTGGGAATCCTTATGTACATCCTCTTGCAGATTGTATCCCATGCTCTCTTTACTTAGTACGTAGTTCCATGACCTCCATGCAAACTGTAAATCCTTCAACTGTACTCTCCCAACTTAGACAATCCAGAACTGTATTTTTTCCCCAATGTAGAAGCAACCTAACCTAATGTAGTAGCATACCTGATCAGCCTTATCTGTTACCTAGACTATTCCCTTGTCATTACATAGGTAGTCTGAGCCCCAACCAACTGTACCTCTGTTGTAGCTCCAACCCTTGTCTATTTAAGCTGGCCTCCTCTTCCTCCTTCATGATTTTTTCTCCAAGAAATCATTTTATTAATTCTTACTACAAATTCATCCCAGAAAGTGTCATCAGCACCTTATCTTCAATTCAGTCCTACTATGTTCCTTGTAGAATCTTCCAGTATCCTTTCCCCCAAGCTTACTGAGAGTAGAGTCCACTTTGTGCCAATCCTTGATTGCATGTCAGCAGCCCTTTTGACATACACTCTTCTAAGTTCAAAAGAGTATTAGCCCTGATCATTATTGATGATCAAGATTCATTTATATCACACTCCTTGCAAGATTTGATTAATTTTTGCAGAGTGGAGTGGCTGACATGAATATGTCATATAATCAATAGATCTGGATTGAAATCATCAACATCCATATGATGACATCATCCTCAACTTCTGGGCACACATATGATCATGGGCATAATCATCAGTCTCTCAATGCAATGAATGTTTCTGTTATGTTCAGGTTCCCATTCTCAACCCCCAGGAGCCAATCTCACCCAATTTCCAAAACTGTGATCCAAATGTCACTGATTTTGTTTACTCTTCTTTCTGCAAAAACTTGAATGATCCAACAATGAAAGCAACAATGATTACAACAAATATCTTATTCAAGGATTTTGATTGCTCACCAGAGGGGAAACCATACTTACCCAATTCAATGCCCTTGAGGCAGAAGGAGCAGTTGTCCAATGGGGTTGGTTCCTCTTGGATAAATGGACTCAAGGCCCACACCAAAGAACTCTTGTTGGCGGATCAGAGATGGTCAATCAATAGTCCAACTGCTAAGGAGGCATATCTTATCCATCAGATATTTGAGAGTCAGTTGAATGGTTGCTTGATATTTTGACTGCTGACGCCCATCTGATAGATACTATCATCCCCTCTCCCCTTGCCTCCCCAACCTCCTACTCATTCAATCTGAATACAAACAAACTGTTGGAAGAAGGGCCTCAATGCTTTGATGCAACTCACCTTTAATCATGCAACAACCTCCAAAAAAAAAGCACACAAACCACTACTATTGGGTTATTTAATCTTGCAGAACAATGAAAGAAATTTCACTTGGCTTAACCAGTCCAATGTTAACCGTAAATAATGCATCCAATTTTTTCCAGGAGAAAAAATCACATAACTGAGCAAAAAGCTCCAGAAGCAGCATGAAATTGACCAGCCATCTCTAACCTGATGAAGGCCTGAATGAAAAAGACCACAATCCACAACCTGTCTGGTTATATTCCATCAATGGCTGGGAACTTGACACTTCCATCTTTAAGTTATTTTCTCTTTTTTTTCTTGTAAACCTCTTAAATACTTAAGGAGATACTTCTTTTTGTGTACCTAAAAACTCATTCCACTTCTGAGAACAATCCCACACACAATCAATCTTTTCATTCAATCAATCTTGTCACTGGAATTCTATTTATCATCTAAATCTTGCTTAAAAAAACTCTTGAATTAAAAACCACACTTACGCAATCAAAAGGATTTTCATTGCCAAACTCCTGCAAATTTCATCTAAGGGCCCAGAGCCATGCCTAATAAACTGTTGGGATTATTTTACAAACCAAAACCCCTAACCCCCCAATTAGCCTGTTGAGTTTTGTAGCATAAACAAGGATGAGGAGGAGGGAGATGGGATGGAGATAATGATCTTAGGATTGGTTTAGTTGATGGAGGGGATGAAGGAGTAGGTTTGATGGTCAAGGAGCTTTTGGTTGGAGGGATCAAATGAAGCTGGTTGAATTTGATGATTGGTGGAGGGGTGATGAGGATGGTAGGTTGATGATTGGAGGAGGGCATCCTTATATTGAATACACAAGGTTAAGATTTCTGGAGATGATGAGGTAGTTTTGGTGATTTATTGGTTTGAGGGGGAGGAGTGGAGAATGAGTGATGAGAGAGTCCCTTGTTGTGATCATTGGTTTGATCATCTTGATCTTGATTGAGTAAAAGTTGAAATTAATGATGAGTAGTAGTTGATGATGGTGGTTGGAGTGGATGGTGATGGGGATGATGGGGATGATGATGAGGGGGTAAAAAAAAGGAGATTAATTGATATTAAATGGTCATTGACCTTGCCTCCATGGTGGACTGGTTTAGGACAGAATACAAGAGGAACGCAGTCAGATATGAAGGATAGCTGCAAGGATAGGCTGCAAGTTAGTGTGACAACACACTTGTCTTGTGCCAGGTTTACCTACTTGTTGAATGGAATTATTGATGAAAATAGCCTGATTGAGCAGGTTTTGAACATGAAAGGCTGCAAATTCATTGTTGAAAGGGAAAAGAAATCCAAACTGGGGTGATGAGGATAAGGTAATTGAGGGGATCAAAAGTATGTGGTTGTGGTGAGAATTACTGGGAGTGAAGAGGATTGGAGATCTAGATGGTTGTGGCTGAAAATGAGAATAATGAGAATATGAGGATGGAGGTGTGTTTTGGTGTTTTGCATGGTATTGGATGGTGGATGTATAATGGTGCATAAATGGCAGATTTCATGTTTGAAATCTGCCATTTTGAAATACATCAGTTAGGGGGTATATGTGTTTCAGAAAACCGCCATTAAAAATGGCAGCTTTCTAATGGCAGATTTGCTAACTTTTATATGCACTAATAGGTTGTATTAAAGTTAAGAAAACCCTCCATTTCTTGATGGCGGGTTTCAACCCAAATTGGCCATTTCAAAACCACCAATAAATATCAAAAAACCCCACTTATTTCAGATCAGATGTGTCAAAGTTAACATGAAATAAGTGTGTTTTTTCAAGTAAATCATATAAAGGCCTTCAACAGCTCAAAAACAATTAATTCCACATCATCACCCCTGGTTTCAACCTCTGACCAAATTGGAAAAAATTCTACCTCCAACCTCATCCAGAAATTTGATTCATCACTCTCATCTCTTCAAATTCATCACTCTCATCTCTTCAAATTCATCACTCTCATCCTCTCATCACTTCATCACTCTTACCTTGCTTTATCACTGTCATCAATTTATTTCTTTCATTACATCCATCGTCTCATTGCTTCATTGCTTCATCACTTCATCCCCCTTTCATCACATCCTAACTCTCATGGCTTTATTGCTTCATCACTTCATCCCTCTTACTCTTTTTAAGTTGCCCCTCAGCAAAACTTCCCCCGCAAGTCCACTCAACCAAAGCAAACATCCCCCAGGAACTCAAAATCCAACCATCCTCCCCCATCACCTTCCATAGCCTCAAGTCAGCTCAAGAGAGCTGACCACATCATCCTGGTAAACTGGCGCAAAATTCCTTCCAACTACAATGCTTGGTTTGGATCCAACAATGAAACACAAGTTGGAAAACCTCCTTCCTATAAGGTTAATGATTATCTCCTGATGGCCAATTTTTTGAAGAATAAAACCAAAGGTAGGCTATATCTTTCATCCAAACAGGTGGGGGAGCGATTCAAGAACTATTGAACCAAGTAAAAGAAAGCCTGCTCCATGCCAATCTCCACTGGCTTTGACATCACTGACTCTCATAAAGCCAAAGGAATCACCTTGGTGTTTGATAATTTGGAATCCATTTGTCCTTTTTATTTTCATATGGGTGAAATCTTTGGAAAGAAGGCCAAAATCACCATGTTAGCTGATTTTGACGCCCAAAAATCTGAATCTGTTGAATCTGAGTACTTTTCTGTTTATCCTCAGCCTAGAAATGATGATCCAGACTAAACCTATAAGTGGCCCCAATCAAATGTGCAGGAGTCAAAACAACCTGCTCCAATCATGTCTACAACAGCATTGAAAAAGCCTTCCTTGGAACCCTCACTTCCCTCTTCCAATTTCTCTCTTCCTGGAGTGGAAGGACTTAACTAGTTGACCTATGAGGAGCAAGTTATTCCTCTATTGCCGCTACCATCAAAATCTGATCAAGGAACCACCCAAGTTCTTTCCTCTTCTATTTGGTTAATTCTGACTGATTTATATTGTAAAAAAACAGCTCCATCCATTCCTGAGTGGCCAAAAAATCAAGCAAATGGGGCCTCCCACATTGCCTTCAAATGAGAGTGACAATTGTCCCACACAAAACTCCTCTGCAAAGGGAAAGCAAAAGTTCTCCAATTCAATCAACCTCAACCCTAAGAGCCATCAAAAGTGCAGAAACACTTCAAAATTTTCTGGCTTTGGGGATATCATGGAGAACAGATATTCAATTAAGTCAATTGATTGATTCTCCTTGCTTTAAAAATCAAGCTGATTCCTATTACCCTCCTCCAAAAAACAGTAAAATCACCAATTGAATCCAAAAACATCAATTTGAAAACAAGAAGTGTGATTTTAAACTGGCTATGGATTGTCAAAAGTGGAAAGATGAGAGTTTGGCTTATCAACAAAAGTTGGATGCTGAGTGAAAAATCAAACAGGCCTATCTGGAGTTTCAAAAAGACAAAAAGCAAAAGGATCAAGAGCAAGACCAACTTGAAAAGGAGAGGGAAATGCTAGCCACAGAAAAAAAGATAGGTTATTGGTAGCCATGGCATGTATTGGTAGCAGTAGAACTGTGCATGAAATAAAGGAAATTACTTGATTCCTTGGCTTGTAAATATATTTACTTTGATACAAGTTTTAAAAATAAAAAAAAAAATTTAGACTGCAACAACTTTTGAGAGTATTTTTTACACCACCAATGAACAAATCTTTTTTATTATTATTTAGGGTAATGTAAAATTCACAACTCTTTGTGTCATGCAAAAGGATCAATGGGCCCTGTGGGACCCTACACGACTCAAATGCGCCGTGTGGCATGCTACACGTCCCATTTGAGTTGTGTGGCATGCTAAAAAACTAAAATCAAGTTATGCAGCCTCCAATAAATAATGAATAATGAATAATAAATAATAAACAATAAAAAATAAACAATAAACAATAAACAATAAACAATAAATAATAAATAATAAATAATAAATAATTAATTATGAATTATGAGTTATGAATTTTAAATAATAAATAACAAAGTATAATATTAATACACAATAAAAAACAAATAATCAATGATAAAAAACAATTAATAATGAATAAATAATATATAATCAATAATAATAAATTATAAATTATAAAATAAATAATTAATAATTAATAATGAACAATGAACAATAAATAATAAATAAAAAATAAAAAATAATAAAAAATAAATAATAAATAATAAATAATAAATAATAAATAATAAATAATAAATAATAAATAATAAATAATAAATAATAAATAATAAATAATAAATAATAAATAATAAATAATAAATAATAAATAATAAATAATAAATAATAAATAATGAATGATAAATAATAAATAATAAATAATAAATAATAAATAATAATTAATAAATAATAAATAATAAATAATAAATAATAAATAATAAATAATAAATAATAAATAATAAATAATCAATAATAAATAATAAATAATAAATAATAAATAATAAATAATAAATAATAAATAATAAATAATAAATAATAAATAATAAATAATAAATAATAAATAATAAATAATAAATAATAAATTATAAATAATAAATAATAAATAATAAATAATAAATAATAAATAATAAATAATAAATAATAAATAATAAATAATAAATAATAAATAATAAATAATAAATAATAAATAATAAATAATAAATAATAAATAATAAATAATAAATAATAAATAATAAATAATAAATAATAACTAATAAATAATAAATAATAAATAATAAATAATAACTAATAACTAATAAATAATAACTAATAAATAATAAATAATAAATAATAAATAATAAATAATAAATAGTAAATAATAAATAATAAATAATAAATAATAAATAATAAATAATAAATAATAAATAATAAATAATAAATAATAAATAATAAATAATAAATAGTAAATAATAAATAATAAATAATAAATAATAAATAATAAATAATAAATAATAAATAATAAATAATAAATAATAAATAATAAATAATAAATAATAAATAATAAATAATAAATAATAAATAATAAATAATAAATAATAAATAATAAATAATAAATAATAAATAATAAATAATAAATAATAAATAATAAATAATAAATAATAAATAATAAATAATAAATAATAAATAATAAATAATAAATAATAAATAATAAATAATAAATAATAAATAATAAATAATAAATAATAAATAATAAATAATAAATAATAAATAATAAATAATAAATAATAAATAATAAATAATAAATAATAAATAATAAATAATAAATAATAAATAATAAATAATAAATAATAAATAATAAGGAATGGGCTGATGTTAAATTCACGGCTCCAACCGTGTGGTAGTCCTGTAGGGCCCTACATGGCTCAAATGAGTGGTGGGGGCCCAAAGACGACTACAAAGGGCCGTTTCAAACACACGCAACCCTGAAGGGGGTTGTGTAGGAGCCTTGTACCCCCAAACACGGATCATTTGAGCCGTGTAACCCCGTACATGGCTCAAATAAGCCGTTTTTGGGGGTGCACAAACCCCCAGAAGTCATGCCAGAATCTTGAGCACCCTCTGGACCACACATGGGTTCTGTAAACCCAAATTTGGGATTAACACATACTTTGTGGGACTGTTGTTCCACACCTAGCAATCCCAAATAGACAATAAAGTGAAAACAAAATGAAATTAAAGTGAAAACTGAAATCATAAATCATATAAAATTCTGAAAACAATTCTTTCTCAACTCAAAAGTGAGAAAACTTTGTTTTATCAATTGAACGTTGGGTTGAATACTGAAGTATACCATTGCATTTTTTTGCATGGGAACAGTGGCAAGCCCTCCATCTCTGACATGGTTGTACATTGATAGTTCCATCAACAAAGCTTTGGAAATAGAAAGAAAGGATTTGGGTAATAAAAAATTGGAAGCCCCGATTGCATCCTCATCAAGGGTGACAATTGAGGAACAAAATGATTCAAAAATGGACATGACCTCTGGTGGTGAGTAAAATTTCATTTCACTGGTCTTTTCCGTATTTAATTTGATTGAAACTGATGGAGTGCATGCCATCAATATAACTATGTAACTATGGCAGATCCACTTGACCCATCCAACTTGAGAGCTTTTCCTACTAGGGAAGAGGCAAAAAACTATTGTCAAAAATGGGCAATGAAGCATGGTTATGCTTTAACATTTTTCAACTCAAAGCATGACCAATGTGTGGATTTAGCCTGTGATAGACATGCTTCCTATTCAGGAAATTTTCTTACCAATTGGTCTAGACAAACTCACACAAGGAAGTTTGAGTGCAAGCTTTTAATCCATGCAAGTTGCACAAAGGCAGACCCCTTGTGGCACCTCTCCTACAAATAAACCCAACATAACCATCAACCATCTGAATATCCCTCTGTGCATCCTCAACTGAGGAGAATGTTGGGGGTGGCCTTAGAAAATCTAGTAGAAGGCATGAATGATGGGCTCAATACATTACAACTGAAGAGAAAATTGAGCAAAATTGATGGGTAAGATTATGTTGATGACCAAACAATCTATGACACTGAGCAGAAGGTCACACTTGCAGAACTAAAGGGAAAAAGTGATATGGAGGTAATATATGAAAAGCTTGAAGAAACAAGTTGGATTCACCGGTCAAAGTTCAGTGGAGAGGGTCACTTGGAGGCCCTGTAGTTAGGAAATCCTGAGGCAGTAAAGCTTTCAAAACAATTCCTTCATATTGCTATGTTGGATTGTAATTATAAGAAAAAGAAGTAAAAAACCCCACTATTGCATGTTGTAGGAATTACAGCCAATCAAAAAACTTTCACAAAAGCTCTTTTTCTATGAAAAAAGAAAATTTTGAGTTCTACATTTGGTCTGTAAATGCATTAAAGGAGTTGGCTTATGATCCTGAGAGACTTCCAAAAGTCTTTGTGACGGACCGTGAAAAAGCTCTGATTCTTGCCACTTAATCTAGTTTCCCTGAGTCATCAATACAATGTTGCACTTGGCACTTGTCTAAAAACATATAAGAAAACTTTAAAGTGCGCTTTGTTAATGAAGTTGAAGGATGGAAAAGATTTATGAATCTGTGGGAAAAGTATTGGGCCTCAAAGACCAAGGAAGAGGCGGAGGTCAATGATGGGGAACTCAGAGTAGGTCCAAATCACTGCTTCTTATTCTTCCTAGTTTTGGGTTCTGACCTTTTGACTTGTATAGTGTTTTTTGAAAGACTTTGAGGATGTAATCAAGTATATGGAAAATAACATTTTCCCTATCAAAGAGAAGTTTGTAACAGCGTGGACTTGTATAAACCCAGATTTTGGAAACAAAAAAACATCTTGGGTTGAAGGGGCCCATGCAACTCTCAAACAATTCCTTGAAAAATCTTTGGGAAAACTTTTGGATTTTTGGAAAAGCCTTGAAGGAACAGTTTTGAATAAAATTAAATGGGTTCATGCATCACTTTATAACTCTTGAATTAATTTAGGGACAATTCTTTCTCCTGAACTGTTACCATTGGGCTACAAATTGTCTTTGCAGGTAATTCATCTTTTTAGAGAACAATTCAAGAATTTAAAACGTGATCATGATGGCAAATTGTGCACCAAGTCATATTCCAAGACTATGGGTTTGCCCTGTTCCCACCAAATATTACAATCAAGTAGGCGGAGGCCAAAACTGACAGATACGCGGCAAGAACCATCTTGGTTTGAGCTTGTTGAAAAACAACTCAAGCAGGAAAAAAGGACTAGAAGGGCTCCATACAACAAAAGATGAAAGATTTTAAGTATTTTCTTTTGGGATATGTTAATTTTTTTGGTTTAAGGAACTTAGTTACTAAATAGTGATGAATTGTTAAACAAAATCGGCAGAATCTGAATCTGAATTTCATAGTTCAGAGGAAGAGACTGAAAGTGAATCAGGATAACTCAATTTGGAATCAGAATCATCTTCAAAGGAATAGAACGTGCAGAAAAGATCAAACAGAAGCTCATCTTTGGTGAGTATTCATTTAATTGATCTAATTCAAGAAATGAGCACTAAGTTACTTTTCATGATAGGAACCAAGTGTGAGATATCTCAATAAAATACCCAAGAAACTCCATATGTTCTTGGGAAAGGTTAGGGATCCAATTGGAGATGGGAATTGTGAATTTAGATTCATTTCTAAATCTCTTGGTTATGAAGAACATGGTTGGTTTAAAGTTAGGAAGGAAATGATTGAAACATTAGAGAAACATAAAGCATGCTACATTAAGATTCTTGGTGGTGTAAAGGAGGTTGAAAAGATTAAAAAAGACTTGATGTTGAAGAAATAAATGACAAGATTCCCTCCTCAAAATGACTGGCTAAATTAGACATGGGTCCAATCATAGCAGAAACATATTCCAAGCCTATATTTTTCTTTCATTGGAGTCATGTGATACTTATACTCCAATGAAAAATGGTGTTAGTTATCAATGAGATCCAATTTTGATTTCCTTTGTAAACAATAATTACTGGGTTCTATTACTACTTGAGGGAGAAATTATTCCAATTCCGCCCATTGTAGAAAGAACATATTCCTTGGTTTCTAAAAAAGCCTCTGGTTGAGTTGATCATCTAGAAGATCAACTGCAAATGTATTCTAGATTATAGAGATTATAGACTTTGACTTCATTTGATAATTGGGTTTCATATAAATTGTAATTCTAATGCAGCTAACAATTTCTATTAATATAAAGGGTTATCACATCTTGACCATCATTATGTTGAGTTTTTTGAGTTAAAATCATTATATTGAGTGTTTTGAACAAGATTTTAATGGTAAGTCAGTTCAACTTGTGTTGCGCTGATTTTATCCCAAGCTTAACTTATGTTAAGCTTGGGATGGGATCAGCTTAACACAAGTTGAACTTGTTTTTGTTTTGGTGTTTTTACTTTAGGGCTAGTCAAAAGAATTTTATTTTTTTGGGCACTTTTACTTTAGGGCTGGTCAAAAGACTTCTTTCATTTTTGGGCCCTTTTACTTTAGGGCTAGTCAAGTATAAATTACTTTAGGGCTTGTCAAGTTAGTTGTATTTTTTTGGTGTTTTACTTTAGGGCTTGTCAAGTTACCTGTCTTTTTTTTGGTGTTTTTACTTTAGGGCTAGTCCAGTTACTTGTGTTTTTTTGGTTCTTTTTAATTTAGGGCTAGTACATTGGATAGTACCAGTTTTTTTGATTTTGATTTATTTATTTACTTATTTTTTTTTTAAACAAAAAATGAACATTCATTTATTTTTTGGGTGATTTCTGTTTTCTTGGAAGGTTTATTTGGTTTATTGGTTGTTTGAGTACCCTTCCATTCCTTTTCCTTTTCCTTTTTTTTTTGCTCACCGCAGTCTGGTGCCATGTGGGATGCCACACGACTACATTTGAGCCCTGTACAACTCCACACGGCTTGAATGTAGTTGTGTGGAAGCACACACGGCAGGGGACCAGGCTGGGAGGGCTGCACAACTCCTTGAGCTGTAGGGGGTTGTACACAGCTCAATGAGCCATGAATGTAACATTACCCTATGGGATATGATGGTTCTTTTACAACCATTTTCATACAAGTATAAGTACAACATGAATCCAACAAAATGAAACAGAATTGCCTTGCACAATCCTCTGCTATTATTTGAGCCATATAAAAATTTGAAAGCCATTTTGAACAGGTAATCTTTTCATTGATGTCTTCAACGTAAAGCCTTTTTTTGGTATTTTATACCTCTTTGCTACAACCATGTATCTTAGCATAGCATACCTTTTGTTTCCTCAATTTTCTATCATTTCCCTTTGGAATTTAAAACATCCATTTTCATAATACCCAAGTGATTCAGAAATGAATCTAAATCTGAAATTACCATCACCAACAGGATCCCAAACCTCACCCAAGATGTCAGCTTGCTACTATTGCAGAGCAAGCTGCAAAAGTAACTAAAATAACATAAAAATAATAATAATAAAAATAACCTAAGAAGGAGTAGGAAAACAATAAATATTATTACAGAAATGGATTCTCCATCCAAAATTAGGTAGGGTCACTCACTGACCCCACCCTTGAAATCCACTCCTTATATTTTTAAATAATTAAGGAAAAAAGGACCAAAATACTACGGCTCCAGTATTGAGCTTTTTGGCCAATTAAATATTTCACACACATTGTCACGTATAGGTTTCACACCTAAAATTCAGTCAGAATTGAGGTGTTGTGTATAATTTAGGAGTTACGGGCGGAAATGTGTTTTGTCACAATTCCTGCACGCAGCCGCGGCAGCCACAGCACCCGCGCGCAGCTGAGATACAGCCGTGTCAACCCGTCAAGGTCGTGTACGCAGCCCCGGGCCTCTGACAAGTACGCAGCGGCGGGACTACGGGCTGACATAGTGACAGGCGGCCCGGGTACCGCGTAAACAGGCCACAACATACATGGGAACTTGTTACATATGTAATAAAGGTTCCTGTGGATAGTAGACTGTCTAAATACACATAATATCATATAAAAATACCTAAATAATCTTTAAACGTATTTTTTATTTAATATAATGCAAAGAATCAAGAATGTCGAAAATAAGACAATGACAGCTTCAAAAAATATATTAAAATACTTTAATATACTTTTATGAGAATTACTATACATCAACATTCTCTTGAAATACTAAGAAAGATAATTATGTAATAATATTACATGAATTCTCATGACTTATATTTTTAAGTAATTATCTTAACAAATCAACTGGAATTTGTAGATAAAGAGTAAAAACAATATTATGACTTTTGCTCCAGTTATATGATACATAATGAGAACTTACCTGACATCAAAATGTCCGTAGAGATGTCTAATAATATGATTATTATATGACTGGGAACATATACTAAGGATAGTTAATTAAATAATACATAAATAGGACAGATTAGTGTTATTCACATGTCCTAATGTCCATTATAAGGTAGAATAATTCCCATACCCTAAGGAATTAGATTCTACCCGGGCTATAGCACCAAGGACACATGACAGGCTACCACTGGTTACCCTGCTAGCCTTAGTGTCCGTCCCTTTGAACACCTACAACCCTCAGAAGGACCATATTGGGACCCCAAAAACTATAAATACAGAGCTCTTTTGAGGATGTTGTTGCCCAGAGACCCAGTAATATTCAGATCCAGATGCCGTGCCAAGGTAATCAAATACTTATAAGAGATAAGTAAGTGATTTATGGAAATTTCTGATCAGTAATATCCGTCCTCAAACCTCTTTTTATCAATTAAAACTACTGAACAACCTTATAACCCCAGTATACAGGTTTAACCCATCAGTACACGTCTCAAACAGATACCCAAAGGATTTAATAATATACCAGTGAATTTTATTATCCTTTCTCTGTCATGGTAGCTTGGCTAAAAGGCCCTACGACTCCATTGTGTATTTTATATACATATTATCTTTGGGTATAATAATCTTTAAACTAAAGAACCCAAAGTAACCAGGACTACGTGTTTTCATACTGAAATCCCTGAAGAGAGGTGTTAAAGATCCCCAATATAATTTTGGCCCCTCTATAAATATTTAATAATCAATTTTGATTTGAAACAATAAACAATAACCAAACCATTTAACCTTACAATAAGCTTAATCCAAGTATTCTACGGATTTTTGCTGCAATTATTAAATAATATGTTTATTATTTACAATATCACCTCTGGGAGCTAAAGGATAGCAAGGGTCTTGGCATCCAGGAGGCTGACAATTGGGGCTCTGGCCGGGAAATATTCCATTTTATTATATTTAATACCTTGGACCAGACATTTTCACGAAAAAATAAAATCAAAGATAAATTTATCTGACTTTATAACCGTGATTTGTTATTAAATTATTTGGCAGTGGATTTAAAAACCAATGCAGAATTAATAATCTTTTATCTAAATCTTTTAAAGATAAGAAAAGAAGAATACATTAAAAATGATAAACCTACAGGTTGGAAAGCTTTAACTCCAGCTGAGCAACTTAATATTTCTTCTGCACGCAAACACTTAGATAAACTCCTTGAACAAGAAGATCTTGAAAGGCGTATCAACTTTTAGGCTCTATTAAGAAAACATAAAGCTTGGAAAAAATACCACATAAATTAATTTTTGAAATATAAAAGTAAGTACACAACTTGCATTACCATATTATTTTTAAAATAATATTAATATATTTTATTAAACCAATAAAATACACCTTTTTTCCAGTGAACCCTCCTGTACCAGAAACCACCGCCACTGAAGTGGATCTATTAGATAAGGAAGTCCCACAAATCTCTGGACGCCCTGAAAATATTGATTGGACGGGTGAAGACCTCATTGGAACCCACCAAGACCCCGTAGGATTACCTACTAGAGATCAATTCAACCCCAATAAGGTCTTAGTACCTTTGCATATCAATTTAAGTGAGTTTTGAAACAAAACTTATTTTCACGGATTTTTTCTGTAAAAACACTTATAAACATATTATTCTGAAAATGATCAGATGTAACACGAGAGCCTCAGGAAGAATTCCCTCCTATGGATCTTTGCCAACAGCTCTCAGTAACCGTGAGACCACCAGTAAGGACAACAATGAAGGGATTAGAGCCCGTGAACCAAATGTTGATGAGCAAGGAGCAGCACCAACCACTTCTGCCCTCTCCCAACCTAGAGCCAGAGAGAGTAGCAGAATCAAGCAACCCTCCTTTACAACAAGATTCCCTGCAGCCACCCCAGCAGAATCTGGCCAAGGAGTCCAGGATCAATGACCTAGTCAAAGAACACGTGAAATATTGGGAAGAATTCAAATAAGCCCAAGCCAAGGAGGACATGGTATCCATGAAAAAGATAATCTCCCAGGCAAAAGCCACCCAGATAGCTCTTCAGAAACTGATTCCAAGGAAAGATGTAGAATCCTACGTAGAAAAGTGGAATCCGTGGGATTAATTAGCCCAACTGAAAGGCAAAGGATCAGGAAAGAAGAGATCCTCTTCCCATCCCAAGCCAAAGGGAAAGAAAGACTGGGACCAGATAATATCACTAGCTCAAAAGTGGAAAAAGGTTTACAACAATTAGCCTCTAACTCTGATCACAAACAGACCTCTGATGTAATTACTTCCTTTTCTAATTATATGCGTCATAATTTTAAAATTGTTTGTGAAAATTTGGATGGGGGTTACACCCAAATGGATAAATTAACCTCAGTAGTAGCCAAATTAATGAATAACCAAACAAAGATGGTAGGAATGGAATAGATTAAAGAACACACAGAGCAATTATTGGAAACAATTAATCAAGGTAGGATCAAACAAACTCAAACAATTGAGAATATGTTATCCAGAATACAAGAAGATTTTATTATGTCTTTCCACCCCTTAAAAGAAGTATTGGAAACCACCACTAACAGTTCTATTCTATCCCTTAGTGAAAAATTGGATGTGCTCAATAACAAAGTGGACCTGCAACTTAATCTGATCAAAAATGATCTTAGAGACTTAAAAGTCCGTCTGACCAACCCCTTGGGGAGTACTACAGAGGAACCAAAGCCTCCCAGACAAACTACTACTCCTTATGCACCACCCTTATTAGGAATGCATAGGAGTGACACCTTTAGGCCTAGTCCTACTCCTGAAATGGAGCAAGCCCTCAAACTGTTACCACCTATCTCTGAATGGCCCAAGTTCTCCGGAGAAGGAGAATACAATCATATAAATTTTATTAAATTTATTGATTACACCATTAACTCTTATGACTTACCAGAAGCTATAGCTGTAGTCCGGTTACCCAGACTATTTGAAGGGGTAGCATTGGACTGGTTTTTTAGTAAGATAGAAGAAGTAGGATCCTTACCATGGAATTCTTGGAAACTTCTGATCAAAGAAAAATTTGGTTCTAGAATGTGGAAAAGGAAAATGATGAAAAATTTCGAAAATTCCTCATTTGATCCCTCCAAGGACAAACCTCACAAATGGTGCTTGGAACAGAAGAAAAGATTGGATTGCTTCTATCCAGAAGCTGATAAAGAGGAAGTAAATGAAAGACTTCTCAACCTGTGTCCTGGCAATCTTAACCATAGCGTAAGATTTAGGATGAGCATGGATGCGGACTTGCCTACTCTCATCAATGTGTTAGAAGAAGTGATAGACATGAATGGGTTGGACAAGAAAGCCCCTTCTAGACCCAAAGAGAACTATAATGTTAACAAAACCAGAGAAAAACCTCCTCTGATAAATGCCTCTGACAATAAGAAACCTAATGAGAATAGGGATAAAGAGAGGACGCCTGCAACTTGTTGGAATTGTAACAAAACTGGGCAAATGAGACAAGACTGTCCATTACCAAGAAGGAAGATAGCAGTCTTGGAAGGAGAACAGGAGGTGGAAGAGAATCAGAACTATGAAGACATAGCTGATACTGAAGGATCTCTTTCTGAATGTGAATTGATCTTGACCAACCCTGTTAATGTTATAGAAGGGGATATAGCTACTTCTGCAGAGATCAATAAAATTCATGGGGATTCTAGCCTACCCCAACAATGGGATCCTACTATAATTCCTAGACACATTATGGATGTCAAACCATTAACAGTTAAACCTATGAGTGGGAAAAGTTATACCACTGGTCAAACGTGCTATGCAACTGGGTTGTATAAAAACAGACCCATAAGGTTATTACTGGATAGTGGAGAATTTTGTTCATGTGTCTGTGTGGAATTCTTAAACAAATGGGACCCCAATTGTAGGGAACACCTTTTACCTGTCCCAAAAGCCAAGTTCAGTTCTTGCAACTCTACTATGAAAGCTATTGGAGTATGGACTGCTCCTATAATACTACCTCAAACTAAAGGATCATTGAGAATACAAGTGGAGTTTGTAGTATTACTCAACGGACTGTGTGACTAACTGATACTGGGTAATGATGCCTTATGTCTATATGGTATAGATGTGTTCCAGAGCAGAGGAAGATACTTCACAGTAGGAGGTAACTGGGATAAGAAGTTTAAGATATGCACTATTCAGTCTAACTTCCCCTCCTCTACTTACCAAAAGCATTTGGAAGACTTTGATCAAGAATATTTCTCTCAAGAAGCTCTGAATACAAAACTTTCTGAGGAACAGAGGAAAGATATATTAAAAATCTTCTTTGAGAACCAGAATGCTTTCTGTACTAAAGACAATCCTATTGGTGATATTAAAGGACATGATATGGTATTAAGATTGACCATTAAGCCTCCTTATCCTCCTAACTTAAGAAGACCAGCCTATCCGTCTAGTCCTAAGTCTAGAAAAGCTCTTGAGGAACATATCCAAGAACTGATAGACTTACAAGTATTAAGAAAAGTAGGAAATAATGAACAGGTAGATGTCACCACACCTGTAATCATAGTTTGGCATAATGACAAGTCAAGAATGGTAGGAGACTTCAGAATTCTCAACAATTACACTCAAGCAGATTATTATCCTATACCCCGGATTGATCATGCTTTGCATAATTTGTCCAAGGATAAGTACATCACTACTATGGATATGCTTAAAGGTTTTCACCAGATACCAATAAGTCCTGAAAGCCGGAAGTTTATGAGAATAATCTGTCATTTGGGAATATATGAATATCTCAGGATGCCTTTTGGCATAAAGAATGCTCCATCACACTTCCAGAGAACAATGGATACAGTTCTAGGTACCTACATCAGACAAGGATGGATGATGGTATACATAGATGACGTTATCATATACTCTGATGACTGGGATACTCATATGAACCAAGTAAGATTAGTACTCCAGACTATCTCCAAAGCTGGACTAAAGGTTTCCATGAAGAAATGCAATTTTGGCTACGGAGAATTGAAAGCCTTAGGACATATAGTCTCTGGTCTAACTCTAGCTGCTGATCAAAATAAGATAGCTGCTGTTATGAATAGACCTATGCCTCAAAACAAGACAGAATTACTTTCCTTCATCAGTTTCTGCAGTTATTACAGACAATATATACCAAAGCTTGCTATGCTAACTAAAAGTCTGTATGAGGTATGCAACAACAATACACTATTTGAAATGACTCATGAGAGACTAAAGAACTATGAGGAATTAAAAATAGCTATGACCTCTACTCCTCTACTTATCCAACCAGATTACTCTAAACCCTTCAAACTATACATTGACGCTTGCATGGAAGGGCTAGGAGCTGCTTTACATCAGGAAAGGATAGAAGAAGACAAACCAGTAGAAAAACCCGTACTCTTCATATCTAGACAGATCAAAGATACTGAGAAGAGATATGGGGCCAGTCAATTGGAATGTTTGGCACTAGTATGGGCTTTAGAGAAGCTGCACTATTACTTAGAAGGCACCACTTTTCAAGTAATCACGGACTGCAATGCTGTAAGAACTCTTATGAACATGAAAACCCCCAGCAGACATATGCTCAGGTGGCAAATTGCTATACAAAAATATAGAGGGCAGATGACTATAGTACATAAAGCTGGAGCTAAACATCAGAATGCAGATAGTCTGAGTAGGAATGCGTTTCCTAATGACTCTAACAATCCAGCATATGACCCTGAAGATCAAGATATCTTTCCTATCTTGAATATCAATCTTTTTGCATTAAGTGCTCCAATAATGGGAATCCACTTATGTGAATTAGATACTGCTTTCTTCAATTTAGTAAGGGATAGCTACTCTCCTGAGATCAAGCTGCTGATCACCATTATGGAATGTGAATCCCCAGAAGCAGCTTTGATAAATAGCCTCCCCGCTTCACTACTTAAAACCTATAAAGCAGGAAGGTTTACCTTTTGGGATGGTCTCCTTTACAATAGACACCAACATTCCAGCGTATTAGTACTAAGCAACAAAGAGCATATACAACATATACTCCAGGAATGCCATGAAAACTGTTCATCAGGACATTTATCCACAGAAAGAAACTTAGAAAAAGTGAAACAAACTGCCTGGTGGATAGACTGGAAAGAAGTCACTACAGAATATGTTACCAGCTGTGAAACCTTCCCGAAATCTAATAAAACTACTGGAAAAAGGTTTGGACTCTTACAGAAGATATCTGAACCTACAACCAGGTGGGAAATTATCAACATGGATTTTGTCACCGGCCTCCCCCCGGGAGGTACTCATTCTTATAACTATGTCCTAGTTATAGTTGACAGATATTCCAAAAAGGCAAAATTCTTACCTAACCACAAGGAAGATAGTGCTATGGATGTAGCCTTACTATTCTGGAATAGGATAATAGCTGATGTGGGTATACCCAAGATTATAATCAGTGACAGAGACCCCAAATTCACATCTGAATTTTGGAGGAATCTACATGATATACTGAGTACTACCCTAGCATTTTCTACAGCATACCATCCCCAAACTGACGGATTAGCTGAAAGGATGATACAGACCCTAGAAGATATGCTAAGGAGGTTCTGTAGCTTTGTTCTAGAATACAGAAACTCTGATGGTTATTGCCATGATTGGGTCAGCCTACTCCCAGCCCTAGAAATGGCTTATAACAGCAGTAAACATTCTACCACCAAGGAAGCCCCTTAAATACTAGAAAGAGGATGGATTCCAAAACTCCCTAGGAATAATGTGAACTATAAATTAGCCACTATTCATCAAACATCTCTTGAATTTAAAAAGATGATAGATGTAGCAAATAACCATGCTCAGAAATGTGTGGAAGAAGCTGTTGAATACAACAAAAAAAGATGGGACAAATCCCATAAAGAACCTGACTTTAAGATAGGAGACCAGATCTTGATATCTACAACGAACTTCAAAAGCCTGGCAGGAAACAGGAAACTGAAACCAGCCTTTGTTTTACCATTTTTTATCAAGAAGATGCATGGAAAAAATGCTGTGGAAGTAATATTGAGTGAAGAATTATCAATAAAACATCAGGTATTTCCTGTTAGCCTAGTCAAACACTTTAAACCAAGAGAAGGAAGCAACCTCCCTCCAGCAATAGTCCCAATAGAACCTGACCCTGTAAAAGAAAAAGGGGAAGTCAGCAGGATATTGAGAGATAAGAAAGAGAGGGTACAAGGAAAAGACATCAGACTATACTTAGTAAGATACAAAGGGGAATCTGCAGACAAAGATGAATGGTTACCAGAAAATAATATACCTGACGGACCAATACATCTCAGAAATTACAGAGCCAGTAAAAGGCACTGAAGCACCTATGCAGTTAATTTTTTCTCCCAACTTTCTCCAGATTTTTTTCAGATATGACCATATTTTGGAGTGGGGGAATGTCAGCTTGCTACTATTGCAGAGCAAGCTGCAAAATTAACTAAAATAACACAAAAATAATAATAATACAAATAACCTAAGAAGTAGTAGGAAAACAATAAATATTATTACAGAAATGAATTCTCCATCCAAAATTAGGTAGGGTCACTCACTGACCCCACCCTTGAAATCCAACTCCTTATATTTTTAAATAATTCAGGAAAAAAGGACCAAAATACTACGGCTCCAGTATTGAGCTTTTTGGCCAATTAAATATTTCACACACATTGTCACGTATAGGTTTCACACCTAAAATTCAGTCAGAATTGAGGTGTTGTGTATAATTTAGGAGTTACGGGCGGAAATGTGTTTTGTCACAATTCCTGCACGCAGCCGCGGCAGCCACAGCACCCGCGCGCAGCTGAGATACAGCCGTGTCAACCCGTCAAGGTTGTGTACGCAGCCCCGGGCCTCTGACAAGTACGCAGCGGCGGGACTACGGGCTGACATAGTGACAGGCGGGCCGGGTACTGCGTAAACAGGCCAAAACATACACGGGAACTTGTTACATATGTAATAAAGGTTCCTGTGGATAGTAGACTGTCTAAATACACATAATATCATATAAAAATACCTAAATAATCTTTACACGTATTTGTTATTTAATATAATCCAAAGAATCAAGAATGTCGAAAATAAGACAATGACAGCTCCAAAAAATATATTAAAATACTTTAATATACTTTTATGAGAATTACTATACATAAACATTTTGGTGACATGCTAAGAAAGATAATGATGTAATAATATTACATGAATTCTCATGACTTATATTTTTAAGTAATTATCTTAACAAATCAACTGGAATTTGTAGATAAAGAGTAAAAACAATATTATGACTTTTACTCCAGTTATATGATACATAATGAGAACTTACCTGACAGAAAAATGTCCGTAGATATGTCTAACAATATGATTATTATATGACTGGGAACATATACTAAGGATAGTTAATCAAATAATACATAAATAGGACAGATTAGTGTTATTCACACGTCCTAATGTCCATTATAAGGTAGAATAATTCCCATACCCTAAGGAATTAGATGCTACCCGGGCTATAGCACCAAGGACACATGACAGGCTACCACTGGTTACCCTGCTAGCCTTAGTGTCTGTCCCTTTGAGCACCTGCAACCCTCAGAAGGACCACATTGGGACCCCAAAAACTATAAATACAGAGCTCTTTTGAGTATGTTGTTGCCCAGAGACCCAGTAATATTCATATCCAGACGCCGTGCCAAGGTAATCAAATACTTATAAGAGATAGGTAAGTGATTTATGGCAATGTCTGATCAGTAATATCCGTCCTCAAACCTCTTTTTATCAATTAAAACTACTGAACAACCTTATAACCCCAGTATACAGGTTTAACCCATCAGTACACGTCTCAAACAGATACCCAAAGGATTTAATAATATAAAAGTGAGTCTTATTATCCTTTATCTATCATGGTAGCTTGGCTACAAGGCCCTACGACTCCATTGTGTATTTTATATACATATTATCTTTGGGTATAATAATCTTTAAACTAAAGAACCCAAAGTAACCAGGACTACGTGTTTTCATACTGAAATCCCTGAAGAGAGGTGTTAAAGATCCCCAATATAATTGTGGCCCCTCTATAAATATTTAATAATCAATTTTTATTCAAAAAAATAAATAATAACCAAACCATTTAACCTTGCAATAAGCTTAATCCAAGTATTCTCCGGTTTTTTCTGCAATTATTAAATAATATATTTATTATTTACAATATCATCTCTGGTAGCTAAAGGATAGCAAGGTTCTTGGCATCCAGGAGGCTTCCACAAGAGCTTGTGTTATTTCTCAGGTCTTTAATTTAGGTATTTCAATTTTGGTTCATAAAATCAAAAGTCACTTATCCAAAATTCAAATCACATCAAACAAATAAATACTCACCAAAGATTTGCTTCTGGTTGAATTATCCTGCATATCTTCATCATCAGAAGAGGATTTCAATTCCAAATGAAGAGAGGTTAATTCAGTTTCAGTATCTTCCTCTGAACTATGAAACTCAGATTCTGAGCCTGAGGACTTGGAATATCAGCATCATATTACAATCAGTTCATTAAAACATCAGAATCGACACTTCTAAAAAGAAATGAATTACAATTTTTGGTCTTTTTGAAGCCCTTTCGGCCAAACTTTCCCTCTTAAGTTCCTTTCCAACACGTTCAAATCTTGAAATTTCACACCAGGTTTATTTCAATTTGA
The DNA here is from genome assembly GCA_025617555.3 of Puccinia polysora. Classification (NCBI taxonomy): domain Eukaryota; kingdom Fungi; phylum Basidiomycota; class Pucciniomycetes; order Pucciniales; family Pucciniaceae; genus Puccinia; species Puccinia polysora. The sequence continues at coordinate 5,330,001 of CM062614.1, forward strand.
GTAAACTGCCACTAGAATTTAAGAATTTTCTTTCCAACCTTGCCTTAGCAACAAAATTTGATGCATTCTTGACTAGGGACTTTGAAAGCTACACTTTAACTTCTTCAGGTTCTCCCATAACACCTTAACTGATTTATAAGAAAATTGAGAAGAGTTGAGAACTGTATCAGTTTCAAACTTTCAAAAAGCAAAACCATCAGTCATTATTCAATCCATTCAGGAATCATCAATAAAAAAGCATTAATAAAAAATAAATTCAAAAAAGCCAACTTACTGAGCTGGAAGGGTTATAGTCTAACCATCATTTAGCATGAAAATCCTTGGAAAAACAGATTGTTTCAATTCTAGTATTTTGCCTAATATGTGGGAAAAGGGAAAGCCCATTTTCTTGGAATATGACTTGGTGCACACTTTTACATCATTATCATGCTCTAACTTGTCAAGTTTTTCCCCAAAAAGTTGACTTGCATCAATCAAAAATTTTTATTCCAAAGGTAACAGTTCTTTTGGAAGAAATTTTCCTAACTTTATTGAAGATTTGATAAGAAATGCATGCACTGATTTTATTTGGCCTTTAATTGTTCCATCCAGGTTTTCCCACCCATCAATAATATTGCCCAAAGAACTTGAAAGTAATTTTTTTAACATAGAATGGCCCCCTTCTAAACAAGAATTTGTTTTATTTCCAATGTCAGGGTTGACACAAGTCCATGCAGTTAAAAAAATCTCTTTGATAGGGAAAATTTCATTTTACATATACTGAAGCAAATCCTCACGGTCTTTTAAGAAAAACTGTATAAAATTTTCAACATAAGCAATATCTCAACAGATGAAAAGAAGAAGCAATTAATTGTCCTACTCTGAGTTTGGAATCATTCAATTCTGCCTCCCCCTTGGTTTTAGAGGCCCCATACTTTTCACACGGAGAAATAAAATTTTTCCATCCTTCATCATCATTAATGAAGCAAAATTTTAAATTTAATTTAATATTTCTAGAAAAGTGCCAAGCGCATGACTGTCTTGATGACTCAGAGAGACTATTTTGAATGAAAAAAAGCACTTTTTGATGGTCCATCACAAAGACTTTTGGAAGCCTCTCTGTATCATAAACCATCTCCTGTAGTGAATTCACCAACCAAATTTAGAACTCAAAAGTTTCTTTTTTTATTAAAACAAAAGCCTTTTTAAGAGTTTTTCTATTGGAAGTCATTCCTATAACATGCAATAGCAGGATGTTGTACCTATTTTTTTTATAAGGACAATCCAACAAAGCAATATGATGGAAGTTTTTAAAAATTTTTATAGACTCAGGATGAGTCAAAAAAAGAGCCTCTAAGTGACCCTCTCCACTGAATTTTGACATTGACACCCACTGAGATTCTTGGAGATTTTAGAATAGTAAATCCATAACACTTTTACCATTGAGTTCTACTGCCTTTACCTTGTGCTTAGTTTTATGGATTTTTCTATTGTCAATGTAATCTCCACCTTAAATCTTGCTCAATGTCATTTTGAGTTGAATTTTATTGATCCCATCTTGCATGCATTCCTTAATTTTATCTAATTCCACGTCAGAGATTATCCTCAATGGAGGGTGCACTGAGGGGTTTGCAGATGGTGGATTATTATATTGGTAATATCTAATGGAGAGGTGCCATGTGGTCTCTGCTACTGTGTGAATTTCATGAATCATGAATTTAAACCCAACCTTTCTGGTGTGATTTTTCCTTTGCCCTTTGATGAGGAATGGCCCTGAGTATATTCCATGTCTTTCAAATGCTAGGTCTATGTATTTGTCTCTCTTTGATTTTAATGATTTCAAAGAGTAGCCATACATGGAGGCCCCTTATTGGAAAAAGTATTTGGCTTCTTTCCTTGTAGGAAAGACTTTCACAGGAGGAGGTTCAAGGGGTTCTGGAAATTCATATTTAGATAGTTAAATAGTTAAATCTGCAATAGCTATTTTATTTTACGTAAAATAGAATCAATCAAATTTCATGTTTAATTTTAAGAACCACCACCAGTCAATTCCATTTGTGAAACATCTTGCTGCTAAATTGTAACCCTAGATGAGGATGCAATTGGGGATTCAAATGTTTTATTTCCTGAATTGATATCTTCTGCCACAGCTTTGTTAACAGAACTATCAATTGAGTCCTTCAATGCAGCCATGTTGAAACCAGGGGGGCATGGGCTTGCCACTGTTCCCATTATCCAAAAAAATAAAAAGGAATTTCAGTATTCAATCCAACTTTCAATCCAACAACTTTTGTTTTTCTCACTTTGGGGTAAAGAAAAATAAAATTATCCAATGGGAAAGTATTTTACATGGTTTTTCACCAGGGTTTGTTTATCAAGTAGGCAGAGTTTGGGGGACAGTAAAGTTCTTTTTGGGGTCCAATAGTCCCACAATGTATGCAACATCCCCAAATTTGAGTCAAAGGCACTCAAATCTGGTCCAGGGGTGCGTAGCAACCCCTGTGAATTTTTGAACCTCTTTTCAAAAATCAAATGTGTTGCAAATGGTGTTTCACACCTGTCCACAACCTGGGTTTGCAATTTTATCACTTAACCACCAGTTTATATCTATAAATCTAAAAAGATTGAAAAAAATTCCAAACCTCAAATTACATTTATTTCATTGGTTTTTTATTCATTTAACAACATTTTATTATATTTTCCTGTTGAATTTAAACTGAGAAAAGTATTTACTGCACTGGGAAAAGTCTTTATTGCACTGGTAAAAGTCCATACATCACCTGGAAAATGCCATGCCTCCCCAAATTTGGTGGAATATATACAGTAGTATATATATATAAATATATTTCAATTTTTTGAAGGCTTCCAGGAAGGCTGTGACTCTGGGAATGAAAAAGAACCTCCGTCATTTTTTTCACTTATATATGTATATTGATTTTTAGTTTTTTTCCCCTTGTTTTTGTTTCATCTATTTCTTTTTTTTATATATATCTAGTTCAATATTTTTAAATATTTTGTTTATATATATATATATATATTATAATGATTTGAAATAAAAAAAATTCAAATTTAATTTCTTTATTCAAATTTTCAACATTTATTTTTTTCATTTTTTTCAATACTTTCACATAGAATTAGTTAGGAATATTAATGTTTTAACTTTATTAAAATTTCTCATGTATCTTCCAATAAATTCATCTTAAAAAGGGTAAAAAAGAAATCTCAAGTTTTTTATTATAACCTCAATTGCTTGATATTAATCAATATTCTCTCAAAATAGTCACTCTATCCACAAAAATTATCCAAAAATGACATATTTAAAAATTGATAGCACTAAAAAATGCAATTCTTATGATGATTTATTAAACAGAAGAATATATTAACAACATGAAAAATTCAATTTATTAAGAATTTTTTTTCTGGAAAATAATCCCTTCAATATTTCCTGATACTGATGAGTGTCTCATCTGAGAAATGTATGCATTCACTGATAGCATCATAATCTGAAACTTTGGAAGAATTTTTATTTCCTCAACCTTCATTAAAATCTTTTTCCAGAAAATTCAACTATTTTTAAATAATTTATTCCATGTACAAGATAAAATTATAAATAACCCTTGTTTGAATGGCTTCATCAGAGCAACAATTTTTGATTTCATTTTCCCTGATGAGACCAAAAAACCAAGAATTGTATTCTTGGGCTGTGTCATAGAAGTGATTTATTTGGGATGAAGAAGATATCACCATAGTTTCCACAGAAGACATAGAATTTTTTCTTAGTAAAGTAATTCAGGATCCATCTTGTGGAAATTCCAGAGAAGAAATTAAATTAGATTCAAAATTCATTGATAGGGTGAAAAATCAAAGTGTTCACCAAATTCAAACCAAGAATACCATCAAGAAAGCATTAGCCAGTTGCAATGGTTTTTCCAATCTGAGTAACTTTTGGATAAATTTATTCATTTTTGAAACAAATTTTTTGGGTTAAGAACCACAAAGAACTGTGAGGTAAATTATCAAAAATTGGGGTAAATTATGAAAAAATACCTGGAATTTTCTCAGTACATTAGGAAATTCTGGATGAATCATGAGAAACGATTTGAACCCTGTGAAATTAAAATCAATTTCATCTGGGAAATAAAAATATTTCAAGGGCTGAAGGTTTCCATTATTCCATCAAATACTACTGGTTTAGTTCTGCAGGGGATATTTTCACATTGCATGGAATTATCACAAGCAAATGAGTCAATCAAAAAAAAATATACTGACCAGAATATCTGGCTGATCTATCAAAAGATCAATGAATTTCTCAGATGTTTTGGATAAGTTTCACAAGAAAATTTCTCATTATGCATTGATCAAATAAAGAAGGAAATATTAAAATTTCACAGAGTAAAGAACTAGACAATGAAAAAGAAATTTTTCAGGTAAATGGGGGTCCCATTAAGTCATATTTCAGTTGGAAGAAGGCACTCTGGCATCATAATTGAGCCAAATTACTTTTATTCACAGTGCAACCTTAATGTTCCAACTGGATAATGATAACTCTGGAACTTCATTGATTCAGAAATTTTGAATAAAATCTCACATTTATTATTTTTAGTTTCAGAAATATTCCAGTGGAGAGGCAACTCAAGATTTTGGAAAAAATTGAAACATATATTTCTGTGAACTAAAACTTAAAAATAGTTGAAAGTACCGAGCCTCTGAAATGAAAAGCCAGAAGGCCCCCAGACCCTGATCAATGAACCTGCCATTTTTCAAAAAAAAACAAATAATTCATTTTAAATATTTAGGAGAAGATTTTCCATTCAAAAATCAGCAAAACTAAAAATGGGGAGCAAAATTATGGGGCAGGAGGCTAAAAATGAAAAAAAATGGGATTTGGAAATTCAAAGGAGAAAGCATGAAAAGGACAAAATCAGAAGGAATCCTGAAAAAAGATTATAGAGAACCAAAAAAGAAACAATTTTTAAACTCAAAAGAGATTGAAGATTCAGTGATAAATCAGGAGGGATTCTGCAAAGCTGATCATAGAGAGTAAAAAAAGAGATATTGATGAGCAGAAGAAATCAAAAACTGAAAGATTCAAAATGGAGAGAAAATAATTCAGAAAATTTGAAGGATTCAAAAAAGGATTTTGGATTGGAAAAATTTCAGAAAAAAACATCAGATTCTTCACCCCAAAAAATGGATGTGGAAAAATCAAAACAGAATTTTAAAATAAAAAGATGTGGAAAAATCAAGGAAAAATTCAAAAGCAGTAAATTAAAGTGTTGGAATAGCTGGTCTTCTGATCCAGGTCCCGCGGTGCATGAGCAATTCAATTACCTGTGACATGTCTCATCTAACCATGGAACCCCAAGCCTTCCCTCCTCAACTCTCAACCAAAAGGAACCCATGGTTGAAGAAGAATTTGACTGATTGAATTCTTGAGTGTGTTACACCACTCCTGATCCCTTTATCCAACCATACTGGTCCTGATCATCCTTTGATTATCTTTCTGGAACCAGTCACGTTTGACTGAAGAGGTTTTATTAAGCTTAAAACCTGGAGTTTTAAACCTCCCTTCACTTCTTTTGAAGTTGAATTCCGCCACACTATTCTTGGGTCCCTTGAGAAGTGTTGGGTTAATTTTGTTTGAATTGGTTATTGTTTTGCTTCTAGAGCGTCATCAAAACAATTAGCTTTGTCTTGTGCAGCCACCCACAGTTATCTGGTACGCTTCAAGCTTTTGACTGCGGAGAGTTGGGCAGGTTCATTGAGAACCTGGAGGTTGTTTGGGATTGAGTTGATCTTTCCTAAGCTTCTGCTGACAACCAGAGCTATTAGCTTGTGGGCGTTGTCACTTACAATTGCCTTGTCCTGTTGAACTCTGAAAAATCCTTGAATTCTTCTATTCAAGTTTTCCCTGGAATCATCTTGCCTCAGATAGTTTTGTTTCCCCAGCTACCAACTACTATCACCTTTATCCTCTTACATTTGGTCCCTTGTTTACCAGGTTCTGGAATTTGATCTTGGTTACATTTAAATATATTTGTAACACTCAGGAGGGCAGCCTAAACAGCACCTTTCCCCTCCGCAGAACTGCCACGGCCTAGCACCGTTTGGAGTCTTACATTTGGTCCCCCGGGCCGGGATTGAACCAGCAACCTTGGGATTTAAAGTCCCAACAATCATCAACTTCAAAATCCGATCTCTTTCTTTTTTCTTTAGATACATGGAGGAAACTTGTTCTAGAAGTAAGTCCTCCCAATTGTGCACCATCTGGGCAAGATACTTAGTTTTTTTGAGAAACCCTACTCTTGCCACATTTGTGAGACACTTTGGAAATCTGCTCCTTGGATCTTTTAGGAAACTTTGTCAAAATGGAATCTACCAGCGCCTCTTCTACTCGGCCCAAAATGGTTAAGATCAAGCCCCAGAACAAGAACTTAGGATTCAATGGGACAAATGTGGAAAGCTTCTTGGACTCGTACAAGATGGCTGCTTTGGTGGAAGGGGCTAGCAAATTTGATATGGCCTACCCGTTGCGATTTTTTATCTCCTCTGATGAAGTTATGGAAATCATCAAGTTGTTTGAAGTTTTTGAACGGCATAACTGGGCCCTGCTGCGGGAAGCAATTTTGGCCTATTGGGGAAAAATAGATGTAGCACAATTGAAATTGCAGGATCTAGATAAACTTGTCTCCCAGTGGATCTCCAATGGTGGTGTGGCTTCAGCTTCTGATTATCAGTCATTTAGGAAATCTTGGGATCCCATCTAATCCTACCTTGTCAAAAAAAATCACATTGACACAGTGGACAAAATTTGAGTCCAATTTTTCCAATCTTTTTCTCTTGGAGTGCAGGAAAGGATCAAGGACAAACTGGTCAAGTCTGGATCCATGATCACTACCAGGTATAATTGATTCAAGCTCCCTGCTTTTCTTATCCTTAGGGGAGTTGTGGATACAGTTATGAAAGGTCAAACAGCCCTCACTTTTGAAAAATCTAAAACCACTGAGCCAGTTCATGCTCCCTCTTTCAAAGAAGCAAACAAGATTATGAATAAAAAGGACTCTGATCGCAGGCCCAAGAACCCTCAGCCTAACCAAGAAACCTCTACAATGGACAAGATCTCTAAAATGCTAAAAGCCTTTGAGAACAAAATGGATCAAAAGATTTCCTCTCTTGTTGTTCCTAAACCTTCTAGTGCTGTTCCTAAAAATACTCTAGTTTGCTATTATTTCCACAGGGAAGGCCATGGAACCGGTCAATGTCTCAAACTCCAAAAGGACAAAGACAAGAAATTGGTAGATAAAAAAGGGAATAACTTTTTCCTTCCTAATGGTGCCCTAATCCTCTTTGATTTGTCTTTCCCCATTTGTCATTTGGTGGCCTCTTACCAGCCACCCCCTTCTATGAAGGCATCCTTGGCTTCTGTGGATTTCAAATCTTCTTGTGGTACTCTTCAAACCTGGTATCCACCAGCTATTTCCTCCTCCTCTCTGGTTGGTACTTACCAATCCAATCCAGCTAGGAAGCAACATGAGGAGCCCAAACCTCATAAAGCTCCTTCTTGCCAACCTCAATCCTCCAAAAACCACCCAAACAACAATCCTCACCTGAGCCCTCTTCTGATGTAGAAGACATGGAGGTTGAAAAAGAACCACTCATGGAAAGGTCTCAAGATCACCCTGATCCTCATCCCTCATCTATTAAACCTCCTCAATCCCCTGATCCTGTTCCTGCTTCACCCAATCTTCATCCCTCCACCCAGCCCAAAGTTTGGTTTGAGAGGGGAATTTCCAAACATCACCCCAATGCTGTGGAAGGGGTATTAAAGAAAATTTCTGATCTTAAAATTCCTGATCTATCTGTGGCTGAACTCCTGTCAATCTCTCCATCTGTTGCTGAAATAATGAAGAAATGGGTTTCTTGTTGACGTGTTGAAATTGGTCCTGAAGAACTCATGGTCTCCACAGGAACTTTGATTGAGGATTCTGGTGGAACAGACCCCTCTCCTGAGTCTAGTCTTTACTCTTGTCCTCTTGGTTTTCTGCCCTGTTATCTTGGTGAATCAGCAAAAAAAGTCTCACTCCTTGTTGATTCTGGCTCTCAGCTCAACTTGATCTCAGATTCTATGGCCTGCAAACTTAAACTCAGCCCTAGCGTCAGCTTCACCTCTTCAGTGTATGGAATAGGAAACCAGTCTTGTGAATTGGTTGGAATTGTTGAAGACGTTCCAGTCCGGATTGGCCAAAACATTGTTGGAACTTGTCATTTCTGGATCACATGCTTGGATGGACCTATGATCTTGGTTTGACCTTTCTCAATCAATTTTGGAGCAACTCTTATGTTTTCCAATCAAGTTGGGGAGAGAATCCTCCTCCCTGATTCTGATGGTAGAAAGATTGAGGTTCCTCTTTGTTCCTTGGATTCTGGTTGCTGGGAAAGAGATTTCCCCGGTCATTTTCCTAAGTCATCTCTAAGAGGAAAACAGAAGGATAATTCCAGTTCATCTCATTTTTTATGGGGGAAGTTGATCCTACTAATAGTTGTAGTCCCTTTCATCCTCAAACTTCAACTCAAGGGTCAACTCTCATCCCAGAGGCTTATTTCTCTTTTTTTTAACAATTTCTTCTGATCTCAAAAATATCAAAAATCAAAAACAAATCAAAATGGAAAAATCCAAAAATATTTCTTCTTCATCTGTTGTTTCTTCTTTTCCTTGTACTCTTATTCCTAATCAACCTTCTCTCAGTTCTGGTTCAAATCTCTGCAATGAGTCTAAACTAGATCCCAATTTCAATCCTATTTTTGGTGGCTTTTGTATGGAAGAATATGGGCTTCAGTGGAGGCAAATTGGGGTAGAAGTAAGTCCTCCCAAGTGTGCACCACCAGGGTATCCTACTACTATCATTTTTGAAACCCTACCTTGTGCCACACATGTGAGCAATGTAATATCTCCTGGGACTTCTTTTATGGAAAAAGGACCTTTCAAAAACGTTGTGGAACATTGAACTTGGAAGGCGTTAGAACTTGGTCTCGATCCTTGTAGTCAGATCTCTCTGGTCAACTCTTGGAGAAAACAAGAACCTCTCTCTTTTGCCTCCAAATATAAACCATTTGCTAGGAAAATCCAACCAGTCAACCAACCAATGCCTCTAAATCTCAACCCTCCTCTTAGGCGTCCTCCTCTATCCCGCAATCCTTACTGTGGTTTACCTTGATCTCTCACTGGTCCATTCATCCCCTCTGGTCGTGTCACTGAAGAACATCTGGGAGTAGTCAACTATGGAACAGATGGATGGCTTCTACCTCATGAGTTGTATTTGATAAAAAATGTCTTGGCTCCTGGGGAAAAAGCTATTGCTTTCTGTGAAGAAGAGAGAGGTCTCTTGAAAGAATCCTATGGTCTGCCTCATATCATCCCTGTAGTAGAACATGATCCCTGGCAAAAGAAAAAGATCCCAATACCTGCTGCCAAAGTTGAAAAATTCATCAAGTTGGTCCGGGAACAAGTCCAAACCGGTTTATACAAAAAGTCAACTTCTAGCTATTCCAGTCCTGTTTTTTGTGTCCTTAAAAGTAATGTTAAACTTAGAATAGTTCATGATCTCCAGCCTCTAAATAAGGTTACTATTAAAGACTCTGGTATTCCCCCTGCTACTGAAGAATTTGTTGAATCCTTCTCTGGTAGAGCTTGCTGTGGTCTAGGTGACATTATGGGTGGCTATGACGAATGGTCCTTACATCCGATTTCTTGCCCTCTCACTACATTCAATACTGCCCTTGGTCTTTTCCAACTTACTCGATTGCCTCAAGGTGCCACCAACTTGGTTGCGGTCTATCAGGCTCAAATGTTTTGGATCCTCCAGGATGAAATCCCTGATCATGCTGGTATCTTTATTGACGATGGCGGAATTAAAGGACCAGTTTCTGATTATAACAATGAGCTGTTACCCTGGCATTCAGGAATTTTGTTGATTTATCTGGGAATATGCAACCGCTGTTACTTATGTTCAAATCTTGATACCATCTCTATTGGAAATCTGTGCTCCTCTACGTTGCCTGACCAGAAAAGAAGCTGAGTGGATCTGGACGCAAGATTGTGAAAATTCTTTTCAGCTACTTAAAATGATGGTTGGCAAAGAAATAGTCTTGAAAAAGATTGCTTATGGGCCTGGAGCTGGCAAGATCAAATTGGCTGTTGATTCCAGTTATCAATCTGTTGGGGCTGTCCTCACTCAGGAAGATGAAAATGGTTGGGACCGTCCTGCTCTCTATGAATCCTTGTTATTTTCAGATGTAGAATCCAGGTACTCCCTGTTGAGATTCTAATTCATTTTGAAGGAAACATACTCATTATAACAATTTTATTCTATTACCAATTGAGATAGAAGACAATTTGGACCATGATGGAAAAAAGAATCAACTCAATATGTTGATTAATAATAAAGTTATCAAAGATTAAGTGTCTGTGAAATTTGTCACAGAAATTTCAACATAGCCTAGCAACCAGGGAACATCATACTAATGAAGTAAAGAAGAGATAGTATGAAATGTATAAATAAAACAATTAAAACAAAATCTTATGTATTTAATTCTGAAATGTCCTATACAGATAAGAATAGCAAGGACTATCAGAGAAAATGAACATTTCAAGTTCATTTGCACCCTTGGTGAAACAAATAAACCAAGCAGAAAAGCATGTTTCATTCCTTCCCTCTTAGCTTGTACATATTCATATTGATGAGGGAGATCATGTCTATAAAAGACCCCCTCTACCCAGTTGTATTTCCATCCATCAATGAACATTCATTCATTCATTGAAATTCATCCACTTATCAAATCAATCAAAATATTATTAAAACTTATCTACTGACTATCATTGCTATTGCAAATACTCCCAACCAAAACTGGAACTCTGTTGCGTGGCTTGAATGTTGAAGAAACTTCAAACTGTCCTCTGGGGTCAACACTTCAATTTAAAAGTCGATGCATGGTCCATCCTCAATATAATCAATGCTCCCAGCCTCCCAAATGCTCCTATGACTCGCTGGGTGGCCTTTATCCAACTTTTCTCTTTTGATATTGTTCATGGGCATGGAAAATCCTTCACCATGCCTGATGGTTTATCTTGACGCCCCCTTGGAGATGAAGAATCAGATTTTGGAGTGGACTTTGATGAGGAGGAGCCTTTAATTTTTCCAGTCCTCACCTTTTCCTCCCAAGATTATTCTGGCTTCCAACAAGGTTTCTGGCTAAAATTAGAGCAGTACCTTTCCACTCTAGAAAGGCCTCCTGATCTCTCTGCTAAAGATTTTTGATCACTCAAAAGGAAGTCCTCCAATTTCTTTGTCCAAGGTACTAGGCTTATGGAAATAGGCAATCCTTGTGCTCTTATTGTCGTCACTATCCCCTCTAAACAAGATTAAATCCTCAAAAGTCTCCATGAAGGCCTTGGGCATCGTGGGGAAACCAAGACCTATTGACATATATCCAAATGATTCTGGTGGCCATCTTTGAAGAAATCAGTCTCTCAATGGTGCAAGAGTTGTGAAGTATGTCAGAAACTTGATCTTAGGCGCCCGGCTGAAATTTGTTATCCCACTGGATAGTACACTGTCTTTGGAAGGATTGCAATGGATGTGTTTAACATTAAGGCTGGTGGAGCTAAGTACCTCATTGTGGCTAGAGATGATTTTTCTGGATGGGTTGAAGCAAAGGTTCTTAAGAACCTCACCTCTGAATCAGTAGCAGCCTTCTTTTATGATACTTGGACAATTCTTTATGGCTTGGCTTGATCTTATTCAACTGATGGTGGCTGTGAGTTTGGTGGCAAAATGGCTGAAATGATCCAATTGCTTCCTGGTCAACATAGGGTGAACACTCCTTTTTATCCTGAAGGACAAGGCATGGTGGAAAGAGGCCATGCCCCTTTGAAGGCTGCTCTTTTTAATTTGGCTGGCGAAAGTGGAAAGAATTGTTGCAAATTTCTTCCTCTGGTCCTCTTCTCTGATCAAATTTCAACTAAAGGAACCACTGGATACTCACCTTACAAAATCCTCTTTGGTCAAAGGGCTGTCCTTCCTCTTGATCTGGAAATGGAACCTTTCTTAGGTATTTTTTTGGAAAAGGCTTCTTCCACCACTGATCTATTAGTTGCCAGATCCAAGAAACTGGAGAAAAGTGAAGATGTTTGTGACAAAGCTTATCAGAAAATGATTGATTCAAGGGAAAAATCAGTTCAGTATTGGGAGGATAAGCATTCCAATCAAGTCAGGGACCCCTTGAATCCTGGTGATCTAGTTTTAACTTACAACTGATCCTTGGAAACTCAGTGGGGAAAGCTTTTTTCCAATTGTTGGAATGGTCCTTATCAAGTGGTCTGTCAAGTCAGAGGTGGATCATATGTTTTGGAGGAGCTGGATGGTACTCAGATGGCCAGAAGGTTCTCTGCTGATCAGGTCAAGAAATTTCATTGTTGTGGAGGCAACTTCAATTGGAAGTAAGTCTTCCCAATTGTGCACCACCAGGGTCATCTGCTGCGTTTTTTTGTGAAACTCTACTGTATGCCACATACGTGAGCACCTGTGACGCCTTCTTCATTGTATTTCAGTCAACTTGAGGATTTTCTTTTGATGGATCAAGATATTCTTTTCAATTGCCCTCAAGATCAAATGGCCATTTCTTGTGTTCAATCATCTTTCCTTTCTTTTTTTTGACATCAAGCGCAGATGCAGACTAGGGACAGTCTGTAAGTTGGGGAGAGATGTGGTGACCAAATCTGGACACCTTGGAACAGATGCAGAAAATTCAAATTTTTATTTTTTCAATCCTTTTATTTAGGTGTCATTCTGAAAAAAAAGAATAAAAAAAAAGAAGGGAAAAAAAAATGGAATTTTTATGTATCAGTATCACTCCTTCAATTTCCTTATCCTTCAAAGCATTCATCTGTACCAGTGGTCTAGGACAGGCCTCTTTTGGTCTCAGTTTGATTCCTTCTCTCTTTTTTCCCCCCTTCCTTTTGGCCAAATGCACGGGCCAAGACCCGCTTGGCCCAAACTTCCTCCACGCTCCCATCCTCCCCCTCATCATTGGTCATCATCCCTCTGATTTTCTTCAACCTGATCTAGCTCAATTCCCTACCAAATTCAGACAACTCTAAAATCAGAAACACTGCCTCCAATCTCATCTCGTCCATCTCAAGACTAGCCTCTTACACCATCTTGCCGCCGTACTTGCACTCAGCCTCAAGCAATCCAAACATGAACTTCAACGCGCTTGTCTTGATCATCATCATCCCCATCCCCGCAACTCATTTGATCTAACCCTTCACCATCCCATCTCCCCGAGCCCTCCTGCCACAAGCGCTTCCACTAGCTGTGGTGTCAATTTATAGACACGGATTGGGAACTGCGTCATGGCTGCGCGCTCAGCATTGGAGGGAGCAGGCTCAGCATTAGGGTATGCAGAGTGCTCAGCAGCGGCAGCTGCTGGATCAGAAGCAGCCGCTGTTTGGCTCCGCACCTAGTGGATGGGTCAGGCTAAGCATTGAATGCGGCGTTGGCGGCAATCCGCCCCGGAGATCTAATTCGGAAGATAGTGCGCTCGACTAGGTTTGCGGGCACGCCGGTTCGGATATGGAGGGGCGGAGCAATCCGCAGGCTATAAAGGAATGGATGGAGCGCGCGTGCAAACGCGCGGATCATGCCAGATATTGCCAGACATACACGACGGGCGCAGACAAAAGGATACAGACAGGCACGGGGGGCTCCCAGTAGGGCGTGGTGCAAGGACCGCGTCATGAGAAGGAAGAACTGGATGGACAGAAGGCGTACGGATACCAGGGGGGTTTGGTACGGAGGTGGAGAGAGGAGGCTAGGGTTTCTGTTTTGTGATTGTTTTCTGTTTCTTTGTCATACTGTTATTTGCACGTGTACTTAGGTTAGGGTTGAGAGGGAGGACTTATCCTCACTCTCAACTCTGGGTTGGGGAGGAGGGGAGGCATGGAATGGAATCAGACCATCACATCATCGGATTGGATCACTCATCTTACCAGGAGATTAAAGGAACTCATACCGGATACACATCCAGGTGGAAAGTTCTTAGGATTGAAGGATTGGCAATTTCACTCTCTCTCTACTTTTCTTTATTTTTTTATCTCCTTATTTCTATCTCTCATTTCAAGTGCAACTCCGGGCATCCTCATCTCCTTTCAAACGCAGGGAACCATTAACTTCCGAACCTTGGGACAATTATAGGGGGATAACCCGTATTCTTTCCACATCTGGGGGTCTGGCCGGGAAGTAACCTTCTGTTTCTTGTCTTTCAAAGGTAACTGGGCGCGATTTCCTATCCATACCTCCCTACAGTTGCTTCCTCTTCTTCTTCTTCTTCTCCTTCCGTTTCCGGGTCCGCTACTCCGACCCCACTTGCGTCTTCCATCCCTCCTACTCCCCCTCCCTCCGCTCAACCCAGGACAAGCTACGCCGTTCCCCCATTGGTCTCCAGTGACCATGAACCAACTCATCCGGTTTGCATCAGGCCGCGCAATTACCCTCACATTGGATTCAACACTGCGGATGTGGAGAGATTCATCTCGAGATACAAAGGTATTGCAGATGGGGAAGGTGCGTTGGACGCCAATAAGGCCCGGCTTGTTGTCCTGTTCATTATGGACAAAGAGAAGCTCTGGGATGTGGAGGAGATGGAAGGCTACAAGAATCAAGATTGGCCAAAACTGAAGGCGGAGATCCTAACGCGGTGGGGTAGGCGTGAACCTCGATTCCGGGAAAGCAATTTCGACCGCGTGGCCTCGGAGGCGAGCGCGCGCAGAGGAGTAAGAAAGCGGGTGGAGCTGGCGGATAACACCTGAACATTTGATTGGATCTATCAGTACTTGTAAAAGAACAAGGTGGTGGCAGGACAGACGGGGGCCATGAAACGCGCGTTTCTGGGCGGTCTAGGCGCTCAACTCCGGGCAAGGGTGCAGCGGCATCTTTACAATCACAACTTGGTAAAGCAGTCATTAGACGGGAGCATCGCACTCCTTCCAGAGCTGGCTGTCATTTGGCAGGCTGTGGGGAGCAAGCTTGACTTAGAAGAGCTTATTGAGGATACCGCTAAGTCCTTCCCAGCGGGACCAAAGGAATCCGCCCCCCAGGTTTCGGCTCCGGCGCAATTCCCGGCCCCGGTTCCGCCTACTTCAACGCGTGTTCCGGTTCCTCAACCCGCTCCCACCCCTCTGGTAAGTGAATTGAAGGAACTAATGAAGGATTTGAAGATCTGCATGAGCCGTATGGGCCAGCAGCAGCCGCAGGGGCCTCCACCTCATATGTTGGAAGGGTTTTGGCGGCCCGGTACCTTTGTGCCAAGGGGGTGCTTGTACTGCTGGGCAAACAGTCATTGGCAATCAGCATGCAAGGAGCTTACAAAGGATCTCAACGCAGGATTGGTTCAAACGGCGGGGATGGGGTACATGTTTCCGACGGGTGAACAGATTCTGATGGAGCCAAGCCAGCCAACCGCAATGCCGCAGGTGCGCACACGGGGTCAGGAGGCGGGAACGACGGCGCGAGCGTCACTAGGCATCATTACCGGTCCCAGATTGTGGCAACCACCTCGGGTGGAAGCTGAGGTAAGGGTAGTGGCAACGGAAGAGAAGGTTGCGGTCTCCAATAAGATGGAGGTGGATGCAAAGGAGCGACCCCCGTCAACCGTTCCAAAACCGGCCGCACGCGTGCCCAGAACCAAGGCGCCGGCAGCAAATCCTGTAGGGAAGAAGAAAGCGGCGGACATTGTGCGTAGGGTGATGGGGAACAAGACTCCGGTCCCGCTGACCTTGCGGGAACTGGCAGCCGTGTCTCCAGTGGTGGTAGACAAGATCGTTCAGGCGTTGCGGGATTGCGGTCAGGGCCGGGTACCTCAGACGGTGCAGCGGGTTCATGTGGCGCGGAAGGAGGAGGGGCGCAAGGAGTGTGAGTTGAAATCGGTTTTGACTCCGCTCGCTTACATGCCAATGGTCATAGCGGGGAGGAAGGTGTGGGCTATGGTGGAAAGCGGTTCAATGGTGAACCTGCTGCCATTGCGGATGGTGGATGATTTGGGGTTGGTTTGGAGGAAATGTGCAATGGGTCTCCGCGCGCTTAACGGAGGGGAGTGTTGTGTGGATGGGGTAGTCAAGGAGGAGGAGGTTGAGGTCACAAGGGTCCGTAGGCCGCTTTCTTTTCTTTTGGTTGATTGAGGGGATGTGATTTTGGGAATGCGGTTAATGTTTGGGTTCCGAGCACAAATGGTTTTTGATCCGGGGGTGGTAACGGAGGCGTTGACAGTGGAGGATTCGTCCGGCAGGAGGTTCAAGACAAAGATCTGCAATCACGGGCAGGGAAAGCGGAGGAGAGTGTTGGAGTATGAGGAGGAACTGGACGCGGCGGTTGCGACCAGCTGGGGACAGTGGCCAAGTTGGGGGGGGAGGTGGTGGGGGTAGGGGATAAGTTTTGATTTGGTGAGGGGGTGCTCTAGCCGGTTCACAGCCGGAACAACTAGACACCCAAGAATGTTTGTTTCTCTAAGTTTCTTTCTTATCTGGATTTTGGGGTCTTTGCTGGCTTGGGGTTTTTGCAGGAAACCCGGGTGCGGCACAAAGCCGGGTCCGTGAACGCAAGGACAAGACCTGCGGAACTGGGACGCAAGGACAATCCTGCAGATGGGGGAAGTGGGACAAAGAGCTATTTTCAGGCGGTCTACGGGCGTTGTGCAAAAAAAAAAGTGTTCTTTTCTATTTTTCTTCTCTGTTGGTTTCTTTTTCTCTTTTTCTTTTCTCTCAGGATATCTCAAGGATGGGTGGTTGGTATGGGAATAATCTTGATTTGGTGAGGGGGTGCTCTAGCCAATTCACATCCGGGACAACTAGACACCCCAGAATGTCCGTTCTCTTACTCTCTCTCTCTCCCTTCCCTTATGGTGGCGCGGGCTGGTGTTTGGTTGTTGTGTTTGTTGCAGGAAGGGTATGGGGAACTGTGTGGCAGTTTGTCTGGGGCAGTCTAGGTGCCTCTTTTGGAACGGTTGGTCACTTACGGTTGCTCACAAAGCAAAGTGCACGGACGCGGACCTCAATCTCAAGCTCACTCTCACGAAGCGCGGTTGCGCACTTTTTCTCAGAAGGTTAGGACCTCGCGCGGATAAGTGTATTTTCTTAATGAAAAAACTGGCCCATGTGATCAATTTTTCTGATCATCTGAAATAAAAAAAAAAACCGCTCTATTTGTAGAATCACTTGTAGATAGTCTAACAGGGCCTCCTGCCCATATAAGGAGGGGCTCTCCCCTGCCTTTGGAGGGGGGGTATCATATGGCATTGGAGGAGAGTAACATCATCACTACTATCTTGAAATAAATTATCTGTGGGGTCTCATTCCCCTTTATGTGAGACTGAAGTCTGGGTATATCCATGATTGCCCCTTGATCCTTGATCCTCCAAGCTCAAACCCTGATCCTTGATCTTTATCACCAACCAATAGCTTTGCTGGTTAAATAAGAATTTGACTGATTGAATTCTTGAGTGTTTTACACCACTCCTGATCCCTTTATCCAAACATACTGGTCCTGATCATCCTTTGATTATCTTTCTGGAACCAGTCGCGTTTGACTGAAGAGGTTCTATTAACCTTAAAACCTGGAGTGTTAAACTTCCCTTCACTTCTTTTGAAGTTGAATTATGCCACGCTATTCCTGGGTCCCTTGAGAAGTGTTGGGTTATTCTTTTTTGAATTGGTTATTGTTTTGCTTCTAGAGCGTCATCAAAACAATTAGCTTTGTCTTGTGCAGCCACCCACAGTTATCTGGTACCCTTCAAGCGCTTGACTGCAGAGAGTTGGGCAGGTTCATTGAGAACATGGAGGTTGTTTGGAATTGTGTTGATCTTCCCTCAGCTTCTGCTGACAACCAGAGCTATTAGCTTGGGGGCGTTGTCACTTACAATTGCCTTGTCTTGTTGAACTCTGAAAAATCCTTGAATTCTTCTATTCAATTTTTCCCCGGGATCATTGCGGCTCAGATAGGGTTGTTTCCCCAGCTACCAACTACTATCACCTTTATCCTCTTAAATTTGGTCCCTCGTTTACCAGGTTCTGGACTTTGATCTTGGTTACATTTAAATATTTTTGTAACACTCAGGAGGGCAGCCTAAAAAGAACCTTTCCCCTCCGCAGAACTGCCACGGCCTAGCACCCTTTGGAGTCTTACAACGGCAACTCTTCCTGATCCACTGTCTCCTTACATACAGAGGGGTCTGGCAAATGGAAAGCACGTATGCACAAACCTCTGGCTAATCACCTCAAACATAAGTTCTGGATGCTATATCACCACTTGAGACCAAAAAATCCTCCTATCAACAATCAACAAGTTAGCCTTCTCTCATTGTTCAACAGTCTAGGAGAAAATTTCTTTGTTATTGACTCCAGCTCCTCCTTTCACATGATAGCTGATAAAGCCCTATTTGCTGAACTAGACAAACAATAGCAAGGAGTAATCAAGACCAGAAATAAGGCCAATACCTTAGATATTAGCAGATATGGGACTGTCAGACTAGAAGCGGGAAATCATTAAATTGTACTCACCCACGTGCTTTATGTACCCTACTTGTCTACTAATCTGCTATCCCTAAGAAAACTGATACTGGAGGGATTTCATGTTGACTTTTACTCTGACTCCTTCAGTCTTTTCAAAAGCAATGAACTTATTCTCCAAGGCTGCTACCACAATAAAATTCCCTGTCTGCTGCTCCTGCCACTGTTTCCCACCTAATTACTCTCCTCTTCTGAGTTAATCCATAAGTCCATGGTTCACATCAGCTATCACCAACTGAGACAAAAACTGAAATTGCCTATCTCCAAGGAAAACAAATGTGTGGCCTGTTCTCTATCCAAGATCACCAAAGCCTCCTTCAAAAACCAATCATCCCAAGGTACCTGTATATTTGAGGAAATTCATTTAGACACTACTGGTCTTCTCTCTCCTTCATCCAGTGGGAAAAAGTACGTGATTACTGTGGTGGACTCCTTTTCAAGATACTGCGCTTCCATTCCCATTTCATCCAAGGATTGTATTCCATTGGTGCTTATTTACAGCTTAAGTCTTGAAGAAAAACGTCTAGGATACTACCCTTCTGTTCTACACTCAGATTGTGGAACAGAATTTAAAAAATCCCAGCTATCTGAATTCTGCAAGAATAACCTCATGAAACAGCAGTTTGCAGACCCACATACACCTCAACAGAATGGCCTTGCCAAGCGATTTAATTGCACCATTCTTGAACCCGTTAGAAAAATTCTGTAAGCCTCTGACCTGCCTTGGTACCTATGGCACCAAATTCTTCAATCTTCCACACTCACCCTCAATCAAATTCCTTCTTACCAATCCAAGAAGAGTCCCTAAAAAATTTTCAAACTGCATTCTCTTCCCCTCCCCTACTTCAAACCAATCAGCAACCCTGTCTCCTTCTTGAAACAGCCAAAACCCTCCGGAAATAAATTAGGTACGCCCGGCAAACCTGGTCTATTAATTGGCTACAATCCTGAGCTGCTATCCTACCCCATTCTCGCCTCCTCTGGAAAGATTGTCAACACCAAGAGTGTCACCTTCCTATCTTTCCCCTCCAGATCACCCTCCACCCACTCTCCCTCTTCCTACAATGAGCTAACACCCACCAATGTAAGCACTCCCAGACCTGTTCAAGAGAACTCACCACTCAAACTCTCAAAAGACATCAAGAATGAGTCTCAAGAACCTTCCAAAACCATTGGCAACACCCCTTCCGACATCCTGTCAGAAGAAGACTCAGCCTTGTATTCAAATGTAGAAGCAGCACTCATTCCGTCAGGCAGAACTCTTTGAGAAAGAACCTCCGCCATCAAACCCAATAAGTATAGCTACCTGTCGCACAGCAACTCATCACCTAAAATAACAGAAGCTAAACAAGTGGAACTTCAAAACATTGAAGATCACAATGTTTGGGAAGATGTTGAGTTTATTCCCAACAGATATCTTAAGACCACCTGGGCTGTAACAGATAAACCAGCTACACTGTCCTTGCCAGCTAAAAAAAAGGCTCGCCTCTGCATACAAGGTTTTCTGCAGATGCCAGGTCTGGACTTCTCTGAAGCTTATGCCCCTTTGGGAAAATTTCCCTCTCTTCTTCTTCTTCTCATTTTTGCTCTTGATTGTTCCTTACCCATTAAACAATTTGATGTTAAAAGTTCCTTTCTCTACGCTCCCCTAAAAGAAAATCTCTTCATTAAAACTCCTTCTGAATGCTCTCGGAAAACTCCCTTCCTCAAATTAAAAAAGTCCCTATATGGACTTTGGCAAGCACCACTCAACTGGCACAATACCCTAACTACCTGGTTCAAGTCTCTGGGATTCTTTCAATCCAACTCTAATGCCTGCCTATTCATTCACGTCAATTGCAAGAAATTCCTATTCTTTCACGTGGACAACCTCATAATAGCCGGTGATGTGGAAAACTTTGAAAAACACTTCCTTTCACAATATCCTGATTCATCTGCTCACGTTCCTGATACCCTTTTGGGGATGAATATTAGTATTGAAAACCAATTGTTTTCTCTGTCCCAGCCTTCTCTGATTAGCAAAGGACTGGAACTTCTCAAACTAACCAAATGTTGCCCTGTCAACACTCCCTTAACTCCTGGCATCAAACTTATGCCCGCCTTCAAGGAAGACTCTTGCGCGTTCAAGGCTCTGGGGTACAACTACAAAATGTTTACTGGCCTGTTGAACTATCTGTCCTGCAGAACCCGTCCCAATCTCTCAAAAGCCGTCTTGATATTATCTAAATTTAACTCCAATCCGGGTCTAAGTCACTGGAAGGAAGTTTTCCATTGCTAGAAATATCTAAAAGGGTTATCACACCTTGCACTTATAATCAAGCCATCGGCATTGAATGGCAATAAAATCAGCTATTACACTGATGTTACCAGGTGAGATGATCTATTGACTTGAACATCACAAAGTGGATGGATATCCTTCTGGAAAAACTTTCCTGTGTCATGGACAAGTAAAAAGAAAAAGAACATTTTTGTGTCCTCCACAGAATCCAAACTGCGTGCGCTAGCAGACGGTGTTCAAGAAAATCAATGGTTTACTTCTCTGATTCAAGAACTCTGGAAAACCAATCCAAATACAACTCTTTTTCATATTGATAATAAAGGTCTCCTAGAAAAAATTATAAACATAGGATCAAACGCAAAAACCAAACATCTTGACATCAAAGTAAAATACATTCAACAATTATATGAAGAAAAAAAAATCATCATTTGACTCATTTCCTCCTCTGAAATGGTAGCTGATGCTCTGTCAAAAAGTTTCTCAGCTGGATCTATAGAATGTCTCAGAAAAAACTGCCTCCAATGATCATCAGTTCTCCTTCTCACCAAACATCCTGGGGTGTTGGAATAGCTGGTCTTCTGATCCAGGTCCCACGGTGCATGAGAAATTCAATTACCGGTGATATGTCTCATCTAACCATGGAACCCCAAGTCTTCCCTCCTCAATTTTCAACCAAAAAGAACCCAGCTGCGACTAATCACTCCTTGATCCATACCAAACAACATCAACTCCAAACTCACCAACTCACTCCCGTTTCTTTTTTTTCTTTTTCATTCATTCTCCTTTTCTTCTCCTTCCTTGTTCTCTATTTCAACATCAACAAATGACCAACCAGCTCATATGACCAACCAGCTCATCCAACCTCAACTCCTTCAAAATACCAATCATTGAATCACTGACGCAAAGCTCATTACTACAAACCGGCAATGAATTCTCCTGTCTGGTGAGAAGGAATAAGAAATCTTAGTCTTGAGATGTGCCTTAGGTTCTGATCTCCTCTTTGTGTTAATTTCTGTCATGAAGATCTTAACTCTTTAGCCAACTTGTCTCCTCAGTCCTCTACTAGTCTGTTGTACTGTTCCTGCATACAGTATTGTCTGGTTCCTAACTTTTATTATTACAAAGTAATTTCAACATAAAGCACTAAGGGCAGAGTATGAAGCTAAATTTAAAGATCATGAGATAATGGAATATCAATCATAAAAAAGGGAAATTCAGCCCATCAAATCTGAATGCCACATGAGTGTAATTTCTGGGAGTTCCCATTCTCCTTCAAAAAGATGCACCATTAATTCAATCAAGCCATGTAACCAATTAAGTAATCTAAAATCTCTTCTATGATGTTTCAAATATCTTCAAATACTTCTGACCTGGTTCAATATTCTTCAAATTAATATATTTTGGTGAGGCCAGAGAGTATTATGTTCATTTCTAAGCTTCCCAGTAATTTTTAAAATCATGTGGAATCTGTCTATGACACTTAAAGAAAGGGCAAATATGATTACTATGCTTTTGCCAATCAGGTTGGGAGAATTTTCTCAGATTTAAGAAATAAAGGAAAGTTGCAATTGGAAAGAAGGAAAGAATTTTATAAGGTTTTTTAGGAAATATTTGGTGATCCCTTGGCTTTTCATCAAGTTATAGAGAGGATTGATTCTGATTTTGTGAAGGTTTCCACAAAACATTGGATGAGGTTTCCACATTTGGGTCATGTAATTTAAACTTTTCATGAATTCCCAAAATTCTGGACATCTAACGCTTAATAATTACATATTTTCCATTTTTTTGTCCTTTGAATTCAAATCCTCTTGGTTTTATTGCTTTTGTGAGTGAATTCCATTTAATAGGATTTATGATGAGTAAAGTGGAATGTTTCCTCAAGAAAAATGTTACAATAACAGTTTCTGATAAAATTTGGAAAGAATATAGATTCACAAGGAGGTAAATAACTGGGAAATAGAAAATTTTAAGTTCTTGACTCTTTGGAAAGGAATCATATCACCCATTAAAGCATGGTGTTATTACATTTAATTGAAATAATTTGTTCTTTGCTATATTATTTGATTTTTTTGGAAAATCCTTTTTTATTTACAATTTATTCAAAGGGAATTAATTTTCTTACAGGCAAGATGCTTTAAAAAATGGATTCTTATTTCTGCATGATTTACCTCCCACACAGAAAAATCCTTTATTTCATGGGTTTTTCAAGATTTTTTTTAAAAAACTTTTGAAGCCGCAGACCTGTAGATGGGTGATTCATGTTGAGGTTAAACCTGCCAACATGATGTATCACCACAGTAAGGAGGCTTTGAAGTTGAACATAGACCAGTAATACTAAACAACCCTGGAAGCCAAAAACGTCTGTAGCCTAGTTGGTAAAGGTAGCACTCTAGTATGAGTCTCAGTCTATCTGAGGTTGTGGGTTTGACTCTCACCAGACACACCTTCATTCTCACAGTCTCAACGATTCATAACTTCAGAAAATTTAGTTTTTTAATTTCAGGGGCATTGGAAAACTATAAAAAATTTATTCAAAAATGGTGATGAACAATTAACAACTCATTTCAGTTGTGTACAAAACTCAAATCAGTTGTGTAAACAACTCAAATCAGTTTTGTAAACAACTCAAATGAGTTTTGTACACAGCTCAAATCAGTTGTGTACACAGCTCAAATCAGTTGTGTACACAACTCAAATCAGTTGTGTACACAAATCAAATCAGTTGTGTACACAACTCAAATCAGTTGTGTAAAAAACTCAAATCAGTTTTGTAAACAACTCAAATGAGTTTTTTAGACAGCTCAAATCAGTTGTGTACACAACTCAAATCAGTTGTGTACTCAACTCAAATCATTTGTGTACACAACTCAAATCAGTTGTGTACACACCTCAAATCAGTTGTGTACACAACTCAAATCAGTTTTGTACACAACTCAAATCGGTTGTGTACACAACTCAAATCAGTGGTGTACACAACTCAAATAACTTGTGTAGACAACTCAAATAACTTGTGTAGACAACTCAAATCAGTTGTGTACACAACTCAAATCAGTTGTGTACACAACTCAAATCAGTTGTGTAAACAACTCAAATCAGTTGTGTACACAACTCAAATCAGTTGTGTACACAACTCAAATCAGTTGTGTACACAACTCAAATCAGTTTTGTAGACAACTCAAATCAGTTGTGTACACAACTCAAATAATTTGTGTACATAACTCAAATTAGTTGTGTATACAATTCAAATCAGTTGTGTATACAACTCAAATCAGTTGTGTACACAACTCAAATCAGTTGTGTAAACAACTCAAATCAGTTGTGTAAACAACTCAAATCAGTTGTGTACACAACTCAAATCAGTTGTGTACACAACTCAAATCAGTTGTGTACACAACTCAAATCAGTTGTGTACACAACTCAAATCAGTTGTGTACACAACTCAAATCAGTTGTGTACACAACTCAAATCAGTTGTGTACACAAATCAAATCAGTTGTGTTGAACGCTAAAAAACAACAAATCAAGTCTTTTGGCCTCAAAATCACTTGAATGTAGTTTTTTATCCCTCACACAACAGTTTTGTGTTGTGTGTGGTGCCACATAACTAAATGCATTGTGGGCCAAAAAAAAAACTAAAAAATAAAATAAAATAAACAAAAATTCAAAAAAAAGAACAGAAATCAACCAAAAAGTTAAAAAATGTTAATTTTTTGGTGAAAATTAAATAAAGATAAGTAAAAATAAATAAATAAAAATAGAAAACCAACAAAAAACGTAATGTTGAATTCACAACCCATTTTAGTTGTGTAGCCCCCACAAAACAGTTAGTAGTTGTGTGGCACCACACACAACCACATTTGAGTCATGTAGGTTTTTAAACGGCTCAAATGTAGTTGTTCAGCATGCCATGTTTGATTATCTGAACTGAAAGGTTTTGATTTCATGGATCAGAATCACAACGCAAGTAGCAAAAGCAAAGAAGTTGAGGGATACCTGAAAGGTGAACAGCGAGGTTGCAAAGGACAGTTGGCAGAACGGACACAGCGTGAGACAATCGAGGAGTGATGACCAAAGGAAAAGGAACCAACAACAATTGAGCAATTGCTCCAGTATTTAAGAGTCAGAGACAGAGTACACTGAGTATGAAGGAACACCCAGTTTATGACATATTTGAAATAAACAGTAGACCAATTTGAAAAAAAAGAGTATTGTGAGAAAACAATAAAGTGTGAGAAAACAATAACATGAAGTCTGAGAGTCTGTTAAAATGACATCTTAACATGCCACACGCCTACCAAACTTTGTGGGCCAGAAAAAATGGCCAGCAAAAACAATAAAAGAATGAATTACTAAAATAAGCAAATAAAAATTGGTGGGAACCAGGACTCACCTGGGTCAAGTCTCATCCTCACATGAGGGGGTGTAACAGGCAGACAAGTTCCCCCCCCCCTCTTTCTTCAAAGATCATATTGATTTTTGCATTTGATTGTGCCTTATTCAAACATCACATTAGGGCGTATCAAATTTAGCAAAACGGCCATTAGAAACCTGCCATTTTTTTCACCAAACCCGCCATTTTTAATGGGGTGTTTCTGAAATACAGATACCCCCTAACTGGTGTATTTCAAAATGGCGGTTTTCATGAGAATGGTGGTTTCAAACATCAAACCCACCATTTCATCCATCCACCATCCATGGAATTCAAAACACCCAGTAAGACCTCCAACTGATCAAATCCATAAGCATGAAACACATCTCATCTCCATCACTTCACATCTCCATTGCTTCACACATCCATCAATTCACATCTCCATTGCTTCCCATATCCATCACTTCACATTTCAATTGCTTCAAATCTCCATTGATTCACATCTCCATTGCTTCAAGTCTCCATTTCTTCACATCTCCATGGCTTCACACACATCCCATCATCATCACATCACCATCTTTCTCAACATGTGCAATCAAACTTCCTGGCAACAAGTTGAAAACGCAAAAAAGCTTACTGAACTTTTTTTATTATTTGACTTGTATTAAGATTCTCATTTGGAATCAATGTGGTTAGCTTTGAATTCTCTATTGGAAAAGAAATACATGGTTCCAAAAAGACACACTCTCCACAAATATATGTATTAAAGGCAAACGCTTCACCTACTGCCTGACTTAAGCTTCCAGCAACTGTTCCAAACTTTATTGCCTTCATTCATGAAACTTTTGGCAATGATTGAAAACCACCACATCTTTCAGAACAATTCTTGGAATCCTCAATGCAATCCAGATATCAAACTGGCTAATGTTCTTTGTAGATTTGGATCAAATGTAAATGGAGCTGCAATTCATCAATTAGAAAATCTATTCTTTGTCAGTTATGGTTCCATTGACTTATAAACCAGAACAGTCATTATTGCTATCCTATCTTTCCTTTGCTCTGTCCTTTGTTGGCCAAACAAAGAAGACCGCAAGGATATATCTCAAGTAAAGGAGACTGAAGCCTTTACTGGTTGCATTGGTTTTGTTCATGGAACCACTATCCCCTTGAGTCAAAAACCAAAACTAGATGGCAACCATTACTTTGATTGAAAAAAAGGCAATTGATTCATTTCCTTTCCAAATCCTTTGATAATAAAGTGACCAATTATGTTTTATCAGTTTTTATAGATACTCTGTGTCACTAAAACATATTTTTGATAACAAAAGGAAGTTCATATCCCTCCATTCTGGCCTTCTGGGTTCTTGTCATGATTCATATTTTTTCAATTGGATGCGGATTGCCCAAAAACCAGATAACTAATTTGACCAAGATCAATAACTTCTGGCCAATTCAGCTTATGCTGGCAGGAAAAATGTGGTTCCAGCATACCGCAATTTTTAAACCAATGATCAAGCCAAAACTGACTTCAAATATCATCTTGCCCAATCAAAAGTTCCAATTGAGCATGCCATAGGAATCCTGAAAGGGAGATGGGGCAGCTTATGGGAGATGCAAAACCAGCTCCAATCTTCAAAAGACATGAAGTTCCTCATCAACTTTATTATCAGTTGTGTAATCATTCAAAACCTTCTTGCCAACATCAAAGATAAATGAGACAAAATATTTAAAGAAGATATTCCTGATTATCCTCAAGTAATCTCAGACCCATCTTCTACCTCATCTTTGGGCATGGGAGAGAGTGGACTATACCCCTCACAATTGCTCACTTTGATTAGTAGCATTGGGGTTTTAAATAGGTAAAAAATAAATTCACAGAATTTTTTTGGTTTTGGTTGTTTAACCAAGAATCCTAGGCTGACTCCTTTTTTTTTGGTGGACTTGGACAAAAACAAAAACTTCAAAACCACCTCAGGCCACAAAACCACTGGTCCAACTTCACTGGTACACTTCCTCCTCCTCACCAACAACCACCACCTCACCCAACACCACCACCTCCCCATCAACTCCACCTCACCATCACCTCCACCTAAACCATTGATCCACCTTCACCAGTACACTGCCTCCTCCTCACCCACAACCATCACCTCACCCATCACCACCACCTCCCCATCAACTCCACCTCACAATCACCTCCACCTCACCATCACCTCCACCTAAAACACCTCACCCATCACCACCACCTCCCCATCACCTTCACATAACCATAAACCTCCACCTCACTTACCACCTCCACTTCACCTCAACTCACTCACTGCCTCCCCTCCTGCTAACCCTGGTAAGCCCCCTCCCCCCTCTTCCTCTTCCTGCTCCTCAATGGTTTCTGATCCTTTGATCATTCAACCTTTAGGTCCCCCCTGGATACCCATCAAGGTGAGCCCCTCCTCCTCCTCCTCCTATCCCTGCCCCTGGTTGATTGGCCAGCAATTGCCTCTTGCCACTCAATCAATCCATTGATTGACCGACCGGTGACGTGCCCCCCATTCTTCTCCTTCTCCTCCTTGCAGTTCTTGAGAAGTTGACTGACATTTTTTTTGGTAGGAAATTACTGGTAACATTCTTCTCATTTTCTATGTTGGTTGATCATCTAAGTAGTTTATGCCGGACTGATGATTTTTTTGTAGGAGAATTGCTGTTATTGTTCTTGTTATTTTCTATGTTTCTTGATCATCTAAGTGGTTTATACCAGACTAATGACTGTTTTTTATTTGCTTTGTCTTTTTGATTCAATGCCATGCAATCAGAAATTCCACCTGTTTGACCACCCTTCCTTGACGGCCCATTCTTTACCCACCAAACTCAAAATTTTACAACTAATGGATTTTCATCTTGATCCTCACCCTGATGAAAGTATAAAGTTGGGAGGGAAAAAGATGGAAGGAAATATTTTGAAAAAAATACATAGAACTGGGAAGAAAATGGCTGGCCAGAGAAGGAGGGCTCAAATGCAGGATTAAGAAATTGCATTGGAAGTGACTGAGGAAGCAATTAATGAAAAGGTTGTTTGGTTTTCACAAAAACTACGTCCCTTGAACATTTATCTGTCCATTGTCAATAAAATCCAAAAACCCACCCCTGAAGAGTTGGAACACGCCAAACAGAAGATCTAACCATTCCATTTCTTCAGCTCTGGAAAGGTATATGTTCAAGATCAATTGGATCATGAGGCTATGGTTTCAATCATCCAATTAATCCCTTTGAATGAATTCTCTGAGAAAGAGAAGAAGGAAATAAATCAGTAACAACATTCCTTCACCAATCCAAAAATATTTTCAACACTGTTGGTCCCTCAAGATACTGGGGTGGGAAAATGTGGGAGATTGGATGTCAAAAATTGAAGGAACCTTCTGAAATATTTGGAGGATATTTGAAGAAAGATGCTTTCAAATCCTCCCCTAAAGATTATTAATTTTTTGAAAGTTAGGTCTGACAAGGTCTCTCAAATATTGGGTCAAATTTTTTGAAAATTAGCCAAACTTGCATTTGATTCCAACTGTGAGGCTGTGATGGAAAACAAAATCCCTTCCTTCTCCTCATTGGAATTTGGATCTGGCCTTACTACTTTTTACTGCTCACCTCACATGAACTTCACCTCAGACTCCTTCTTCAACTTGCCCCATATTGGGCAAGGTGATGTCTCTGACTATTCCTTTTTACTTGTGGTCCCAACCAAAAAATTGATTGGACAACTTACTGAAAACAAGAATGAATATAAAGCATCCCAGGGCCAATTTTTGTTCCCAGACTTGGGGTTTGGGATTGATTTCAAAAAAAAGGGTACTTTGAAAATAGTTTGGGCAGCAAACAAGTAAAAACACTGTACTTTTCCTGCAGTGGATACTGCCACCCATACTAGGATGGGCATGTCCATACAAATCAATAGAACAACTCAAAACACTATCAAGGACTTGGCCAGTCACAAAATGTATCTTTGGCAAAAATAAATAAATGAAAATAAAAAATATTTGTTCATTGGTGGTTTTGAAAATACTCGCAAACCTTGTTGCAATCAAAAATATTTTTTTTTGATTTTTAAAATTTTTATCAAAGTAAATATGTTTCTAAACCAAGCAATTGAGTATTTTCCTTTATTTCATCCACAGTTCTACTGCTACCAATATATTCCATGGATACCGATAATCTTTACTTTTTTTCTGTGGCTAGCCTTTCCCTCTCCTTTTTGACCTGGTCTTGCTCTCAATCCTTCTCCTTTTCCTCTTTTTTAAACTCCTTCTTGGCCTGTTTGACTCGCAACTCAGCATCCAACTTGTATTGATGAGCCAAAATATCATCTTTCTAGTTTTGACAATCCATAGCCAGTTCACAATCCCACTTCTCCTTTTCAAATTGAAGTTTTTTGTATTCTATTTGTGATTTCACTGTTTTTTGGAGGGGAATAGGAATGAGCTTGATTTGGAAAGAAATTAAAATCAATCAATGAAATTACTTGAATCTTGCTTCTACATGACATCCTCAAAGCCAGAAAAATTTGAAGTGTTTCTCCACTTTTGACAGCTATTAGGGTGGAGGTTGATGGAATTGGAGGCCTATTTCTTTTGCTTTGCAGAGGAGTTTTGTATTGGAACATCATTGCTCTCATTTTGAGGGGATTTGGGAGGCCCCATTGGCTTGAGTATTTGGCCATTCAGGAACAAATGAGAATTTTTTTTACAATCTAAATAAGTCAGGATTAACCAGAAAAAGAGACATGATCTTGGTTCCATACTTGAGCAGATGATTCTGATGGTGGTGATACAGGAATAACTTGCTCCTTGTTCAACAAGTTGTTAAGTTCGTCCACCCCAGGAAGAGAGAAATCCACAGAATGAAGTGAGGGGTCCAAGGAAGGGCTTGAAATGTTGATCAATGCTGATGTAGACGTGATTGGAGCTAATTCTGTTGGAATATCCTCTAGTTCCACATCAGATTGGGGCCACTCATAGGTTTCAAAGGATCATAATTTTTAGGCCAAGAATCAACAGCCAGCTCCTCAGAATCAACTGACTCTCATTTTTGGGCATCAAAAGAGGCTAAAGGGGTAATATTGTACTTCTTTCCAAATATTTCATCCATTTGAACATAAAAAGGACAAATGGAGTCCAAATTATCAAGCACCAAGTTGATTCCCTTTACTTTATTGTAGTTGGTGATACTTAATCCAGTGGAGATTGACATGGAGCGGTCTTTTTTGTAATTGGTTCAATAGTTCTTGAATTGCTTCTGCATCTGTTTGGATGAAATATCAAGACTACCTTTGGTTTTATTCTTGAGGTCATTGGCCATAAGGAGATAACCATTAAACTTAGAGGATTGAGGATGACCAACTTGTGTTTCATTTTTGGATCAAAACCAACCATTGCAGTTGGACGGAATTTTTAGCAAGTTTACCAGGATGATGTTATCAGAACTCTTGAGCTAACTTGAGCCTTTCAAAGATGAAGGAGGAGGATTGTTGTATAATTAGTTACTGGGGGAAGTTTACTTTGGTTGAGTGGACTTGCGGGGGGAGTGTTTCTGAGGGGCCATTTAAAAAGAGTAAGTGGGATGAAGTGATGAAGCAATAAAGCAATGACAGTTAGGATGTGATGAAAGGGGGGATCAAGTGATGAATAAATGAAGCAATGAGAGGATGGATGTGATGAAAGAAATAAAGTGATGACAATGATAAAGCAAGTTGAGAGTGATGAAGTGATGAAGCGCAATTAAGAAACAAGAGTGATCATGTCATGAGGATAGCAATGAAGCAATGAGAGTGATGCAGTGATGAGGATAGAAATAAAGCAATGATATTGATGAAGTGATGAGGATAGCAATGAAGCCATGAGAGTGATGAAGTGATGAGGATAGCAATGAAGCAATGAGAGTGATAAAGTGATGAGGATAGCAATGAAGCAACAAGAGTGATGAAGTGATGAGGATAGCAATGAAGCAAAAAGAGTGATGAAGGGTTCCAATAAGGTTTGAGTATAAAACCAGGGGTGATGATGTGGAATGAAATTTGGTTGAGCTTTTTAAGGCCTTTATATACTTTATTTAAAAAAAACCGTTTATTTTCAGGGAAATTTGACACATCTGATGTGAAATAAGTGGGTTTTTATGATTTTGAATGAGGGGTTTGAAATGGCAGATTTGGGTTGAAACCAGCCATTAAAAAATGCTGGGTTTGCTTAAATTTGATACACCCTATTGTATTTTATTTTATTTGAGTGATGTATTGTATTTATCTTTTTCCTTTTTTTTATTTACCCCCCTATTTTTGGGAATATTTTTCTGATTTTTTTCAAATTTTCAAATTTTTATTTTTCTTGACTCATAGGGCAGTTCCAAACACAAGAAACCCCCAGGGGCTGTATAACCCCATACATGGTTCTAAATGGTTGTGTTTGTAAAAACCCTTTGGAATTGTGTATGGGCCCCCATGCGTCAAATGGGTCATGTAGGGTCCTACAAAACTCCCACACAACTGGGGGTCATGAATTTGTCATCACCCAAAAAAAACTGAAGAAAACCAAAACCCCAAAAACTAAGTAAACAATGAAAGATTCTATGGAGCAGCCCTAAAGTATGATTGAAAAAAAATACAAGTTCAAATTGAATAGCCCTAAATTAAAGACACCAAAAAATACAGGTTTAACTTTACTAGCCCTAAAGTAAAAAACAAACAAACAATAAACAAGTTCAAATTGTGTTAAGCTGATCCCATCAAAAGAAGTAAAAATACTCCTTATGATGGGATCAGCCCAACAAAAGTTGAAATGACTTGCCAATAAAATCTCATTCCAAACACTCAACATGATGATTTTAACTCAAAAAACTCAACATAATGATGTTCAAAATTTGATAACCATTTATATTAAAAGAATTGAAAAATAAGCATCAGAACCCAAATGCAAATGAGATGAAGTTAAATGATTTATATTAATTAGAATACATATTTGGTTGATCTTTGAGGTGATCAACTCAATCAGAGGCTTTTGAAGAATCATGGAATGTGGTTTGGAAACTATGGGTGGTATTGGAATCACATCTTCTTAAGTACAAGCTGTAGCAAATTTTTATTATTAACAAATGAAATGAATATTGGGTCTGATGCTCCTTTTACACCCATTTTCATAGGAGCATAAGTACAGAATGAATTTAATGAAATGAAACATATTGGTCTTCCATAAGTATCAGCTATTATTTGACCCATATCCAACTTTGAAAGCCATTTTGAAGATGGAATTTTTTCATTTATGTCATTGAAATCAAGTTTTTGTTCTATCTTTTCAACATTTTTGATGCTTCCAAGTATCTTAGAATAGCACATTTTATTTTTCCTCAATTTTTCAATTGTTCATTTTTGTAATTTGAACCATCCATGCTCATCATACCCAAGTGACTCAGCAATGACTCCAAATCCACAATTTCCATTACCGACCGGATCAAAAACATCCCCCAAGAACTTATAATTCAATTTTGGTTCATAAACTCAAAAATCAATTAGCCAAAATTCTAATCTCATTAAAGGAAGCAACAGTCACCAAATATGAGCTTTTGGTTGAATTGGCCATTTCTTCTTCTTACTGTGAAGAGGATTACAAATCCAAATGAAGTGAAGCTAATTCACTTTCAGTCTCTTCCTTTGAGCTCTAAAATTCAGATTCCAATCCTGTGGAATTTGACTAACAATTATCATCATATCATCATCAGTTCATTAAACCAAAAAAATGAACACTTCACAAAAGAAAAGACTTAAAAGCTTTTGTCTTTTCTTATTTGGTGCCTGTCCAATTGGCTTTTCCAGCTTGAGATTATTTTCAAAATTTTCAAATAGAGAAGGATCTCTCAGGGTATCTGCCAACTTTTTCCAACCTCTGCTGGATTTTAAGACTTCTAGTTCAAGTCTTGTATTTTATTTATATTTTTCAGTCTTCTGAATAAGGTACCTCAACAGCTTGCAATGATCTTGCTCAGGATTTCCCAATATCATTGCATTGAGCTTCTCATGTAAATGAGAAATTTTGAGAGTTTAATCAACATTGAACTTTCAAAATTAAAAAGGATCAAACATTAGTTTAGTAGGAATCATCAGTCAAAAAGCATTAATCAAAAAGTGATTTGAAAAATACAACAATCCAACTTAAAACAACTTACATAAATAGAACTGCAGGGGTCATAATCCAACCTCCACTGAGGATGAAAATTGTCAGGCACAAAGGATCCTCTTGATGCTAGTAGGTCACCTATCTGATGGGAACAGGGAAAACCCACAGTCTTGGAGTATTACTTGGTGCACACCTTGCCATCATGGTTGCACTTTAACTTCTCAATTTGTTCCCCAATGAGTTCAATTGCCTCTAAAGACATATTGTATCCCAGCAGTAACAGTTCAGTGGGAAGAACTATGCCTAAATTTCTTTGAGAGTTTTAAAGGGCCTTCTGAACAAATTTAATTTGATTTGAAACTGTGCCATCTAGTTGTTTCCAAAGATCCAACATGTTTCTCAAAGGATTTGCATGAAATTGTTTGAGAGTAGCATGGGCCCCTTCCACCCAAGATGTGGTTTTATTTCACAATTCAGAGTTTACACAATTCCAAGCTGTTACAAACGTCTCTTTGATATAGAAGATATCATTATCCATATACTTGAGCTCATCCTCATGGTCTGCCAAGAAAAACTTTATGCAATTCATAATGTAGGCGCCCAAAACCAGGAAGATTAACAGTGAAGGCGGTGATTTGGCCCTTACTCTGAGTTCTGCATCATTGACCTCTGCCTCCTCCTTGGTTTTAGAGGCCCCATAATTCCCCAACAGATAAATGAATATTTGCCATGGTTCAACAAAATTATTAAAGCAAAATTTAGATTATGATTGCATTTCTTTAGACAAGTTCCACAGACAACACTGCCTTGTTGACTAAGGGAAACTAGATCCAAAAGCACAAACAAAGCTTTTTCACAGTCTGCCAAAAAGGCTTTAAGAAGTCCCGCAGGATCATAAGCGAGCTCTTTTTTTGCATTTACAGACCAACTGCAGAAATCAAACGTTTCTCTTGTTATAAGAACAAGAGCTTTTCTGAAATTTCTTTGGTTGGCTGTCATTCCTACAACATAAATTAGGGGGATTTTTTACTTATTGGTTCAATAGTACAATACAAAATAGAAATATGATGGAATCTTTTGCAAAGCTTTAATTCCTCAGCCTGCTCAAAGAATAGGGCCTCCAAGTGTCCCTCTCCACTGAATTCTGACCAATGAACCCAACTTGAATCACAAATTTGTTCATAGAGGACCATCATAAAACTTTCCCCCTTGAGTTCTGAAAGAGCTACCTTATGCTTAGTGTTATAGATTTTTTGGTCAAACAAATACTCCCACTCCAACAATCTATCTCAGTTTTCTTTTCAGTTGAATAGTATTGAGCACATCATTCATGCCTTCTCTTAAATTCTCTAACGCAAACCCAGGAATTCTCCCAAGTTGAGGATGCACTGAGGGGTGTGGAGATGGTTGATGGTCATGTTGATTATTTCTGTAGGAGATTTTCCAGAAGTGTTCCACCTTTGCGTGACTTGCACCAATTCAAAAACTGCACCCAACCTTCCTCGTGTGAGTTTTCCTTGACTGTTTGGTGAGCAATTTCCCACAGTACAAACCATGTCTGGCACAGGATAAATTCACATATTTATCATGCTTTGAGTTTAAAACTGTTAACCATGCTTCATTTTCCATGTTTGAAAATAGTTTTGTGGCTCTTCCCTAGCCGAAGAGGCTCTCACTGGCGGTAAGTCAATTGGATCTGGAACCCATTCAATGGTTATATCTTAGTAACATAGTCAGTTTCAATCAAATTAAATCTTGAAAAGGCCAGAGTAAAATAAATTTTACTCACCACCAGAGGTCATATTGCTTTGTGAAAGATTTTTTTCCTCAATTGTAACCCTAGATGAGGATGCAATTGGGAATTCCAATGTTTCATTACCCAAATCCCGTTTTTCCACAGCTTTGTTAATTGAACTATCAATATATTCCTTCAACACAGCCATTTCATAAACAAGAGGGCTTGCCACTGTTCCCATTATGTAAAAAAATGCAATGGTACTTCAGTATTCAATTCAACTTTCAATTGAAAAACTACCAGGTTTTCTCAATTTTGAGTTGAGAAAGATCAAGTTAACAAACATGCAGTAAAAATTTAATTTTCCATTGTCCAACAGGAAAGTTGAGAGTTTACTGTAATTTGTGGGACAGGGAAAATTTCACATATTTCATTTTCCAAAGGCAATGATTGTGTTTGCAGTTTCCCCTTAGGGTTCACTTTATGATTGCAAGGTGGGGTCCAATAGTCCCACATAGTATGCATCAATCCCAAATTAACCCAAATGTGGTCCAGGGGGTACCCAAAATTCTTTTTCAACCCCAGAGGGGTCTTATACCCCTTTAAATGCGTTGAAATGGTTGTGTAGGGGGGTACACAACTCAAAAATGCCGTTTGCGGGTGGTATACAACCCCCGGGGGTTGCGCCTGTTTGGAAAAAAACTTTGGATGCGTTTAGATGCATTTATGGGCCCCAAAATGTGGATTGGGCTGTGTAGGGCCCTACAAGACTCCCACATGATTGCGGATTGTGAATTTATCATCACCTGGGAAATAAAAAAAATAAAAAAAACCAAGATTGTAATTGTGTTTTTGGATCATTTCACATGCCTTCTCAATTACTTTTTTTGTTCATGAAAGCTCTCAGAAATTCTAAGAAAAAATCAAAAAGGATTTGAATATTTCTTTTGGATTTTTTTGATGTATTTTTACACCTTCAAAAATAGATTCCAAAAATCAAAAAAATTGAAAAATTCAAATTTCTCATTGAAATTTTTGCCTTTTTGATTATTTTATTTTGGCATTGAAAGAGCTTAGAAAGCTATCAGAAAAAACCAAAGAGCCTTGCAAAAATCTTTCTATGTTTTTTGGATTTAATCTTACATGGCAAAAAATTCATTGCAAACAATTCAGAAATTTTCCAAAAAACCACAATTCTCATTTCACTTTTGGATCCTTTTCTTTGGTTTTTGAATTAATTCATTTTTGTGATTAAAGCTCTGAGAAATTTGATAAAACAATGAAAAAGCTTTTTGCTATTTATTTTTTATTTTTGGATGATTTTTTGGCCTCCACAGATTGAATCCAAATTTGAAGTCCTTCCAACTGACAAATCCTTTTCAATTTTTGTTTTTTCAAATCTGCCTTCAAACATTTCCAAATTCTTCTTGAAAAAGATTCTAAAATTATCCAAATATTACAATAAAATAATTTTCAATGCTTGAAAAATGTTTTAAGTCTAAAAATATATATCACAATGAAAATAATTCAAAAGAAAAGGGGGGAGGGGGTCCAAATATTTCATTAAACTTTTCGTCATATTTTAATACATAAAAGGAACCAATATTGTTACAAAAATTAAATATTATAAAAATATTACGGGTTTGTTCAGCTTCCTGATACCAGGAAAATTTGAAGTAATTTAGCTACAGAAAGTTGTGCAGTGAAAGAATAATAATATTCTTGGTGGTAAACACAGATATAACTCAAAAATAATAAAAATGAATGAAGTAAGTGGAAGGTTTATACTGGTTTGGTTAAAAAGTTTTTTAATTATTTTATGAAGAGGAGCCACATTTTTTTCAGACAGGGGGTCATTAGTACCCATCTTCAGGATATCAACTTTGGACCTGGTAACCTGGAAACTGGGAACCTTTTGAATGACTCAAGAAGGAGATATTATCCACTTAAATTGGTTAAATGGCTGGGAGAAGCAGCACATAAGCCAAGGAAGGAAGGAAAAAACTTATTCCTTTGATTAATTATCCACAGGGTACCTGCAGTGGTTCACAGTTGAAGTGTTTCAGATCAATTTTTGGGGTTCTATTTATTTGTCTCAATCCAAACAGAAATAATGGTTTGGAAATAAAACAAATATATCTCAGACTAGGGCCATAAATTGATTGCGTACCTATTTTAAAAACTTGATCACGGATGGAAAGGTTGCTGGTTAGTAACTGGTGAATTCTGGGGGAGAACATCCAAAGAAGGAAGTGTAAAATTACCATTTTAGCATAAAAGGAGACTTCTCAGGGAATTTAGAGAGGGTAGGGCTCATCTACTAAGACTAAAAAGCCAGAAAGGGCTGGGTTTGAACATCCTCTTGGTAATGTGAGCCAGCTGATACTGGATCAGTAGGTTCTGTGCATGCTTTTAGTTTCAGGATGTGTTAATGTGTTAATTTGATGATTAGGTGATCATTCACATAAAGCTTATTCGTATTATTTTATAAGACTTTAATGATTGGCAATGGGTTTTATTAATTTTATTTCATCTTTTTATCATTTTGGTGGTTTTTAATACGTTTTAAGTGGAATCCCTGATATTTTTTGTGCTCTATAAAGGTTTGGATCAGTTGCTTTCTCAGTGATCTTTTTTGTTTGTTTTTCAAATTAATATAATTTATAATTTTATTTTCTTTATTTTTATTTGAAAAATCATGTAATTGAATCAGTCTCAAGGCATATGTCCCATTTTTTTTGTATGCAGGAATGATCTTTCTGTTTTGTAGCTGGTAGGTGCAGTAAGTGCTGTCATTTTTTCATCTAGTGGGGTTGATGTGCAGAGGAGTTGGATCTGCTGTGTGTGGGGAAGGATCTTCTGCATGTGTGAATTCAGCTGATGCATGAGGTATCTTAGCAAAATTATGCATGCAGGGCCAGATTGGGGTGTGAAGACCGCATGTAGGGATGCAGCAATGCCCATTGGAATTATGATAAAACACTGAGTGATGATGGATTCACTACTCCAGTCGTGTGGCAGTTGTTTAGGGCCCCACAGAACCTGAGGGAGTTTTTTAAGGCCCCATACGACCTGTGGGAGTTGTTTAGGGCCCCTCAATGAGTGGGATCCCATACACTACTCCAAAGGGTTGTTCCAAAGACGTGCAACCCCTGGGGGGACATATACCCCCCATAATGGGCAGTTTTGATTTTTGAACCCCTGTAAACAACTATTTAGACCTGTGAACAGGGGTATAAAACCCCCACAGGCTCTTTCAAGAATTTAATTATTTTTATTTTATTTTATATTTTATATTTTATATTTTATATTTTTGTTTTTTTTTGAACCAAAAAATCAACATTTTTTGATTTTTTGGTTGATTTTTTTTATTTGAGTTATTTTATTTTTTTTAAGCCTGCAATTCTTTTAGTTGTTTGGCACAGAAAACAACTAGATTTGACTTAGGTACAACCCTACACAACCAATTTGAGCCGTGAAGCATGCCACATGGCCCATTTGAGCCGTGTAGCGTGCCACACAGCCCATTTGAGTTGTGTAGCATGCCAAAGGCTCATTTGAGTTATGTAGCGTGCCACACGGCCTATTTGAGTTGTGTAGCGTGCCACACAGAACATTTGAGTTGTGTACACAACTCAAATAGTTGTGAATTTAATTTTACCCTAAAACAATATTCCATGTGTAACTCCTAAAATATACACAACACATCAATTCTCACTGAAATTTAGGTGTGAAACCTATATGTGACAATAAATGTGAACTATTAAAGTTTTCAAAAATTGAAACAGTGGTTCCATGACTTTAGGGCCATTTTTATTAAAATGTTTTAAAATATGAAGGGGTGAGATTTCAGTGGTGGGGTCATTGAGTGACCCTGCCCACTTTTGGGTGGGTAATTTAAATATGCATTAAAATTTATGAATTTTGCAACCATTATTGGTTTTTATTAATTATTTTTTTATTTATCTGTTGTTACTTTGAAAGGTTGCACCGTTCATATTAGCAAGCTGATGTGTTTCATCTTTCTGCTGGATTCATTTTTAGGGAAAAAGCCACATTAGCAAGCTCTAAATAATTCTGAATAATGTTTTTGAAAGATTTTGAATCCTTGGCCACAAACTCCAAATTGGATCTAATTTTGGATCTGGGAAAGGATCAGACTCAAACTTGAAGCAGACTATATGTTTGAAATCTTTTAAAAAAATGAAGAAACTAGGAGAATATTTGGAATTTGGAGTGGGAGGGGATTTCAGAGTAGTATAAGTTCAAGGAATTAAAGAAGAAAAAAGAAACAATAGGCAATTTTTTTTCTCAGCTAGAAGGAAACTATGGAATGGAAATCCCATCCACATATTTATGGAAGCTGGGCCAGAAAGGTGGTTGACTACCCTTGTTGCTTCTTGGAAATATTTACCCCATATTTCATGCAGTAATCTTAAGTGTATGAAGATTAGATTTGAAAAAAGATTGTTCACCATTTTTTTCCTCAATTTAATCCATTATTCTGAGTTCCTACCCAAAAATATTTCTGCTGGCCTAAATCCACATTTTCCATCCTTTGTGAAATATTGAACATGTGATATATGTGAAATTGCTGTTTTGGTGGAAATGAATTCCCAAAAGGGTTTCAAAAAAAAGTCTTCACACTCCTTCAACTTCCCAAATCCAACATCTCATCAGCTTCTACTCTCAGCTCAAGCAAAACTTCAGTTACTCCTGTACCTTCCACTGGATAGTATTCCTGCATATCTTGCAGTCTCCATCTTCTCTTACCAGGATATCATCCCCATCTCTCTCTATGTATTGGTACACCTTCTATATCTCATTAAACTAGCTTTTATAGGAGTTAGAACATATTGTATACCTAGTATGTACATATTACATAATCTTCAATTTCTGTTCAGCACATACACCCAGGAATCCAGATAAATAAATATCAAAACTTTCTGGACAGGCTAATCATCCAAAAATTCAGCTAGAGCCTCCAGCTCAATCATCCAACAAGTAATACCATGGGAAATCCAACTTGGATCACCAGCAACTCAATCCTTAAGGCCTCCTTCTCTTTTATCAAGTATACTGGCCTCTCCTACCCTCCTGGAATAATTAACCCAAGGAATTAGTTTAAAAATTCTTACTGGATAGTACCTCAGCCAGTAGATTTCATATCAGCCCAAGAAATCCCTCACGTAACCTTCTTAATTAATATAACCTTGTCCCTTCCTGGTCTTAGTCTTATAGGATTCAAAAAATCCTTCTTCAACAATTCCCTCCTCAAAAACTTCCTCCTGGACTGCTGTTCCAATCCTTCTATTCCTTCATCCTGTTTGATCCTGCTATCATTTTACCCTATGAAATCTAAATGAATAATCCTTGATTTCTATGAGCAGTAGTGCCTTTGCCTTCAGCCTCTTGCATTCCAGGGTCAGTTGTGACAAAGGGGTTTATTGTGATACTTCTTTGGTTTGGTTTTTGAGTCCAAAAGAGGGCCCCCAAAACAACAAAAAACTGATTTTTTGAAAGATTGAAAAAATTCCTTTAAATATGCAGCCTCAAATATTTCAAATAATCAATCATTTTTTCAAGAAAAAAAATAAAAAAAGGACAAATAAAAAAAGACCATCCCATTTTTTTTGAATTATTTCCAGTTTGATATATAATTTGAGGGGTCAAAAATGTGAAAAGCAGTTGGAATAATTTAAAGGCCAATTTTGAATTTGCAAATGGTCGTGAATTTCCAATGACAACCCATATGTGTTGTGAACAGCAAATAACAACTCAAAAAGGAGTGGCAAAGTTTCCCAAAACTTGCGCAGCCCCTGTGGAGTTTATAACCACCAATTGCAAATAAAAAAGCGTCAAGATTGGGGTTTAACAACCCTTGTTGAGTCTCAATTGGAGCTTGCAACTCCCCAGGGGAAGCAAAACTTGTGAGCGGGGGTTGAATTGGTTTTCATGACTCATTTGGGTCAAAATAGCCCCAAATGGGCATCTTGAGGGGGAATTGGCGTACCTAGGCACCCCAGGACCACATTGTAGTGGCTTCAACCCGAATTTGGGCATGTGGAATACTGTTTTGTACTATTATTTGAACACAGAAAGAAACTTGGGAATCAAACACTCTGCCTATTGGCAAAACCCCGTACACACACAAACCAGGCCTAGTGGATAAATGAATGTTTCTCAACGCAAAAGTGAGCAAAATTTTGGTGTTGTTAAATTGAAAATTGAATTTAAAACTAAATTGCTTTTGAATTTTGTTTGTTTATGGAAACAGTGGCAATCCCAAGGCACCCTGTTTTAAACATGGCTAAATTAAGTGAATTAATTGGAAGTGTTCTCAAAAACGCTTTGGTGGAATCTATGGATTTGGGTAGGGAGTTGGAAAAGAAAAAATTGGAAGCCACAATTGCATCCTCATCTAGGTTTTTAATTGAGGAAAAAGATGTTCCTTCACAACTGGAATTCACTAAAGGTGGTGGGTAAAATTTCATATTTCATTTAAATGAGAAGGATTTGGCATGATCAATACTAATATAGCCATGTGGGGTGTAACTATGAAACTATGAGGTTACAGAACCCATTGAACATCCTCCTGTGAGAGCCTTTGCTATTAGGAACCAATCCAAGATTTATTGTCAAAAAGGGTCAGCTGTGCATGCCTACGCATTGAAAACATTCAATTCAAAGAAGGATAAATATTTGGATCTAGCATTTGACAGATTCTGGGTATATGAAGGGCCATGCCTCAAAAAATGGAAAAAGCAAACTCACATGAAGAATTTTGATTTTCAATTCATGAGAAGTGCAAGTTGTACAGTGGCAGATACCATGTGGCATCTCAATTAGAAATGGCCCACACAATCATCAACCATCTGAATGTCCCTCAGTGTATCCTCAACTGAGGATAATCTCTCTTCAAGCCTTGGATAAAGTTAAAGAAAGCATGAAATATGGGCTCAATACAATTAAACTCAAAAAGAAATTAAGCAAGATTGATGGTCAAGAATACATTGATGATAGAAAAATCTATAACGCAAAGCAAAAGGTAAAGAAATCAGAACCAAATGGGAAAGGTGTTATGGATGTTCTATTGGAAATGATCCAGGATCCCAGTGGGTTTCCATGTCAAAATTTGGTGTAGAGGGTCAATTGAAGGCCCTTTTCTGGGCTCATTCTGAGTCTATAGAATTATTCAAAAATTACATCAGATTGCTACGTTTGATTGTAATTATAAAGCAAATAGGTACAACATCCATCTATTGCATGTTGTAGGAATGAAAGCCAACAGGAAAGCCTTTAAAAAGCCTTTTGGTTTGATAAAAAAAAAGAAATTTATGAGATCTACAGTTGGGGATTGAATTCATTGAAGCAGTTTTCTTATGATCCAAAGAGGCTTCCCAAAGTCTTTGGGACGGAGCACAAAAAAGCTCTGGTTCATGCTATTGAAAATAGTTTCCCTGAGTCCTACAGAAATTTGTGCTCCTGGCACTTGTCTAAAAATTGGGAGATAATAAATTCACAACTCTCAGTGGTGTGGGAGTTGTGTAGGGCCATACATGGCACATTTGACCCATGGGGGCCCATACACAATTCCATGTGGCCCCGGTTGCAACCAGCCAGAAAAGAAGACTAGGCCAAGGCAACAGGTGGTGGGGGGGACCTGACCACCCTCCCACCAACAACATGGGGCGCTCTCACCCCCCCCCCCCCTTTACTGAGGGGGAGCAGCAACAAGCTGAGGGGGATCTGAGAACCCCCCAGCCCATATTCTGTTACCAACAACCTGGGGGCAACAACCTCCAGGGCCCTGGTGGGGGGATTTGACCGCCCCCTCCAGGGAATTGAAAGAAAGGAGGGGGGGAAGAATGTCTTCTGGTTACACCCGCCCCCCATTTGAGGATCAGACCAGACCCAGGTGATTCCTGGGTCCCACCAATTTTTATTGGTTTTTTTTAGTTTTTTATTAATTTTTTTCCTTTTTTTTATTTAAGGTCCACAACATTTTGTAGTCATGTGGCACGCAACACGACTACATACAAGGCGTGGAAAACCCCACACGAATTGAATTTAGTTGTGTGTGGTTCCACACCACTAAAAACCATTTTTTGGGGGCAAAACAACTCAATTGAGTTGTGTAGAGGCCACAAAACTCAACATGATTTGTGTAGCGTCCCACACAGCCCATTTGAGTTGTGTACACGACTCAAATTGATTGTGAATTTAACATGACACCTAAAAATGTTCAAGAAATTTGTGAAGCTTGATTCAGTAATGGAATGAAGGATGACAATGTTTTAAGAATCTGTGGGAAAATTAAAGTGAATCTAAAATCAACAGGGAGGCAGATGTCAATAATGCCAAACTCAGAGTACGCCACTTTTCTGCTTCTTCTATTCATCTCTTCTGGGAATTCTTATGTTGAAACTTGTATACAGCGTTTCTTGAAAGACTGTGAGTATGTGCTTGAGTACATGGAAAAGAACATTTTCCATATCAAAAAGAAGTTTGTAATAGCATGAACTTTTGTCAAACCAGACATTTGAAATAAAAAAATTCTTGGGTAGAAGGGGACCATGCTACTTTCAAACAATTACGTGTGGGATCTTTGGGGAAAGCTTTGGATGTGTGGAAACACCTTGAAGGAGCCATCAA
The DNA here is from genome assembly GCA_025617555.3 of Puccinia polysora. NCBI lineage: Eukaryota > Fungi > Basidiomycota > Pucciniomycetes > Pucciniales > Pucciniaceae > Puccinia > Puccinia polysora. Next base: position 5,373,779 of record CM062614.1, read on the forward strand.
AAGCTAAATCCAATGAGTGTATGTTTCACTTAAAAAATCTTGAATATAGTTAGGAACTTTTCTTCCAAAAATTTTCCCTTTGGGTTGAAAATTGTCAATTGAGAAAATTAAACTCATTTGAAAAAAATTCAACAAGTCAAAGCGCAAAAATGATGACAAGGTGCTCTCAAAGTCTTACTCAAAGACTGTGGGCTTTCCCTGTTTGCACATTTCAGGTGAAATACTAGCATTAAGAGGATTTTTTCTACCAGGGGATGTAAATCCTCAGTGGAGGTTAGACTATGACACTTCCAGTGAAGTAAGTAGTCTTTTTGGGTTTTGGGAAGGGTACCAATTATAGTATTGACAGCAACTATAGGATTGAAAGCAATGATAGGATTGAAAGATTAATTATTGTTTTTATTTTTGAAATAATGACCCAGATCCAGTGCATGAAAAGTCCCAATTGTTCAAGAAGTTGAATTCAATTCTTATGGGAAAACTGCAAGAAGTTAAAGTGGAGATTTTGAAGTTCCCCTTTGAGTATACAGCTAATCTGATTGCCAAGCCAAGGCTCAAACTGGAGGTCTTATGTTCAAGCCATTGCCAACCGAAATTGAAAGCTACTCATTGTGAAATTTAAAAATTTGAATATGTTGCAAGAGGTGTTAAGAGGGAAAAAATAGTTAAAAGGGAACCCAAAAGAACAAAGATAGTAATTCTTTTATTTTGAGTTTTCATTTTGATGGTTTAATGGACTGATGGGAAAATGATTTCTGTAGTTCAAGGATGGCTCTTCATATGAATTTTTTAGTTCAGAGGAAGAGTGTGAAACTGAATTAGGGTCCCTTCATTTTTAATAAGAATCCTTTTCCAAGGAGGTGAAAAAATGGAGGATTCAAATGGAAGCTCATCTTTGGTGAGTATCAATTTCTTTAATGAGATTAGAATATGGCTAATAAATTTTTGATTCTAGGATCCAAAAGTGAATTAACTCAATCAAATACCTGATAACTTCAATAGTTTCTTGGTGGAGGTTTTGGATCCAGTTCTTGATAGAAATTGTGTATTTAGAGTCATTGCAAGACAATTGGTTATGATGAGCATGGATGTTTTAAAGTACAAAATGAATTGATTCAAAAATGGAGGAAAATAATACATGATATTCAAATATCCTTGGTGACATTGAAGATGTTGAATGTATAGAACAAATAGTTAATGTTAATGAAATCAATGAAAATATTCCCTCTTCAACAGGGCTTTCAAAGTTGGATATGGTTCAAATAATAGCTGATAATTATCGAAGAACAATGTTTTATTTCATTGAATTGATTTGGTACTTATACTCCTATGAAAATAGGTGTACAATAAAAGCAAGATTCTATCTTAATTTGCTTTCTCAACAATAATCACTGGGTTCAAATTGTAATTGTGGAGAAATGATTCCAATTCTTCCCATTGTTTCCAAACATGCTTCTTTGACTTATAATAAAGATTCTTTTTGGGTTAAAAATTCAGAAGATCAACTTGATTTGTATTCTAAGTTATAAAAATCATTTCAATTTGATCATTTGGGTTTGGGTTCTGATTCTGATCTTGTAATTTTATCAATATAAAGGGTCATCACATTTTAAAATCATTATGTTGAGTATTTTGAGTTAAAATCATCATGTTGAGTGTTTTGAATGACATTTTATTGGTAATTTGGTTTAAATTTTGTTGGGCTTATCCCATCAGAAAGAGTATTTTTACGTCTTATGATGGGATCAGCTTAACACAAGTTGAACTTGATTGTCTTTTTTAATTTTCTTATTTTAGGGCCTGTCCATTAAGGTGGACTTGATAGAAGTCTTTTTTGGTGGGTTTACATTAGGACTAGTAGATTTGAGGTTTTTTTTTTTGGAATTTTCACTTTACAGCTGGTCCATAGACTGATTCATTTTTTATTCATTTTTTGGTGTTTTTACTTCAGGGCTGGTTAATAGAATCTTGCACTGTTCATTTAATTTTTGGTGTTTTTACTTTAGGGCTGGTCCATAGAATTTCATTCTTTATTTATATGGGCTGAGAATTCATGCCCCCAGAGTGGTTAGGTTTTTAGCTTTGCTTTTGGATATTTTTTTCTTTCAATTTTTTCAATTTTCTTTGTTTTTTGAGTGTTTTTGTTTTGTTTCTTCAATTTTTTTAATATTTTTAGTGTTTTTGTTGGGTTTGTTCAATTTTCAATTTAATTGAATTTAAGTGCATTATTTTTCTCATGCATCCAACCCTTTATTTCAGGCATTTTGACTTTGGCACACGGTGGTGCCCCTTTGGTATTTCTGGCAAAAATACTTTATTTAACACGACTTTCAAGAATTCATTTTTTTTAGTTCTAACTTTGCAGACACGTAGCAGATTCTCTTGAACCCTTAAAAAAACCTTTTTTCAATTTTGGCACCATTAGAACCCCTTCAAAAATGTAATCAAAAAATGAAATAAATATGTAAAGACAAATTTTTGCGTGGGTTTTTGGATCATTATTTTGGCTATCTTCATTTTTTTTTTGTTTATTTCAGCTTCCACAAATTTCAACAAATATTCAAAGAGTTTTCAATTTTTTTTCATATTTTTTCAATGTATCCTTTCACCTTAAAAAATTCCTTGAATAAACACAAAAAATCAAAAAAATCCAATTTCTCTTTGGACATTTGAATCCTTTTTTTCCCTTTTTTCATTTTTTTGGGTAATTAAAGCTAAAAAAAGTTAAAAACCAAGCAAAGAGCATTAAAATATTTTTTCCAGATTTTTTGGATTTATTATTTGACCTTAAGAAATTAAGAAACTCACAAAATTCAATTTTTTTCATTTGACTTTTGGATCCTTATATTTGCCATTTTGACTTATTTTTAACTTTGAGAATTATAAGAAAATATGAAAGAGATTTTTAAAAATTTTTCCAGAATTTTTGGATGTCATTTTTGATCTTTAAAAATTCTGTCAAAAAAGCAAGAAATTTGAAAAATTCACTCTTCTGTGAGCCCTTCACATGCAGATATTCAAAATGACTGAAAAGTTGTTCCTGGGACCACCAAACATTGTGGAGCGCCCCAATGATCTTAAAAACTACCCCCTTGGACTTCTCCATCCTCCCATCACCCCCCACCACCCCATCCCACTACCATACCACACCACACCACCCCATAACATACCACACAATACCATACCACACCATACCATACCACACCATACCATACCACACCACAACACATAAAACTAAACCAAAACAAACCACACCACACCACACCTTTTCACACCACACCACCAACCACTCATCATAACAACCTGAAACTCCAGATACTTCCAAACAAGAACATCTCTTTTTCCATTGGCTCAAGCAAACATCCACCCACTATTCAGAACTTTTTCAACTGTTTCACCAGGCCCATCCTCCATTATCTCATCTAATCAAAATAGTGATTGAAATCCTCTTGATCCTTATTCATCTACTCCAAATCTTGATTCCACTCCTCTGGCCCCTCCTCCTGAGCTATCATATAATCAAAAGGAGGAGCTGGTTGAGGCTATCCAATCATGGGCAGAGTCCCATGGATATGTCATATCTACCAGAGTTTTAAATTGAAAGAATCAGGCCACCACTAAAAAATGTGATAAATTGCAAGAAGATAAACCCAGTAAAGATACCTCCAAATTAAAAAAATAAAGAAAGGCCAATTATCCATTCATGTTATCAGGGCATTTTTCAAAAAGATTGGGTTTTTTGGTGGTGAAGGTTATATTTCCAGGTCAAAACCATCCACCTTTCATTGATCCTTCCACTCATCCCATCCACACAAGAATCCAAGGGGGGCAAAAGGAGGTTTTTGAAAATTTATCCAAAGCAGGAGTTCCCCCTTTAAAAATCACAAGTGTCTTATAAAAAACTCATCATCACCTATCCATGCAAACCTCCTTAAAACTTACAACAAAAGATCCCAAATACAAAAAAGTGCCCTTGATGGCAAAACTCCCATGGAAGCACTCATACTGGAACTCAGGAGTTCTTCTTTTTACTACAAAATGAACAATGTGGATGGTCAAATTACTTCATTATATATTTCACACCCTGATTCCATGAAATTTCTCAACCTTTTCCCTACTCTCATTATGATGGAATGTACATATAAAAAAACAAATTTGGAATCCCCCTTCTCCATATTCTTGGGATAGAAAATTCTGCTAGAATCTTCTCAGTTGCATTCTTTTTCTTATATCAAGAGAAAAAGGAGAACTATGATTGGGCCCTGAATCAACTTCAGGAAATATTTGAAGATGAGGAACCTAGTGTGATTAAAAGCACTTATTAGCTCAATTGAATCAGTTTTCCCTTCCTCTAATCATATTCTCTGTGTCTGGGAGATTTTCAAGAATATTCAAACTAATTGCAGGAAGCAATTTAAATCTTAATATGAATGGAAGCTATTCCAGAAACCATGGCATCATTTGGTCTATTTTAGATCTGAATCAAGATATCAAAAAGAATTCACAAAAATTTCTCTTTGTTGGAATAACACCACTTCTCACTACCTTCTTGAAAACGGGATTCCTATAGAAAGAAAATTTGTCTCCTGTTTGGCAAACAAATACTTTCACTTTGGAAATATGAGTACATCAGGAGTAGAAGTTTCTCACTCCTACCTTAAAAGATTCATTGATTCTTCTATTGGCTCTTTCTTTAATGTATTTCAAAAAAATTTAAAGTTCCATCACCATCCAAACCTGTGAGAGTGCCATTGAAGCCTCTCAGAAAGAATTCAAGCATCTCATTGGTTTTCCTCACTGTGTGGATAATCTTTCTGGAAACTCAGCCACTTTTCCCTCAAAATCATTCATTCATCTCATCAAGTTCCTGATTCTTCCACCAATTGCAAAAACTGTGAATGCTCTTCTTAAATGGGTATACCATGTGTTCAAAAAGTCAAATTGGCCATCAGGAAGGGTAAACTCTTCCAAATTGATGATTTTAATCCTCAATGGCATTTCAAAGCTCCCATATCAGTAAGTTTTTCTCATTTTTTTTTGGGGGGGATTCAAGGTCAAATGAATAATGTCCTGATTGATTTCAATTTTCCTTTCTCCAGTTACATGTGAACCCTGAATAAACTGAAGATTCAGCAAAAAGTTGAATTTCCAACCAAAGAAAGTAATGAAAACCTATATTTCATTAAAGTGTTTGAAGAATTCAGAAAGTTGCAACCTGGAGAACAGCTATATTATCTGGGTGAAAGAAAGAAGAAGTACAGTTGAAGATATCAACTTACCCTTATTGAAGAGCTAATTCCACTCAAAGATCCAAAGTTAGAGGAAGGCCCAAAGGAGCAGCCAATAAGTTCAAGAAGATCTCTTAGTCCTCAAGCAAAAAAGATCCATCTGATTTTGAATATTTAGAATAAAACAAGAGGAGAGGAAGGCCAAAGAAGAAATTCATAACAAATTTGAAGGTCAGTCACGGATTCTTTGGGAAAAAAAATATATCAAAATTCATAATTAAGTTTTTTTCTTATGTTTTCAGGTTTCAGGAAGGTGCAAGGCCATCCAAGGGAAGGGGAAGGGGAAACAAAAGGAGTAATTAGAGGAAGAGGTAATTTCATAACTATACTTATATTTTCTGCAATGGTTTTTTTTGGTGAGTCCTTCTCATTTTTTTAGCATAGAGTGAATTGCTGACCAAAGAGGAATATTCAGAAGCTGTAGAGGTGCCAGATTTGGATTAAGGGGAAGATTCAGAAGATGAAGAGCTTCCAGATGTGGATTTAATTAAGATGGTGCGCTTTCATTTTATTTTATTTTTGGCTAAGTTTTTGGATATTAATTTTCATTATTTTTTAATTCAAAACTTTATCAGAGGTCTGGAACCATTGTGAATAAGTGAGTTTTTTCTCCTGAATAAAATCTGGGGAAAAGAATCAAGAGAATAAAGGTATCCCATGAAGATGGTGATGCTCCTTACTATCCTTCTGGGGGGAAGGTATTAGCAGCCCCAAAAACTTTAGAGAAAGTGAGTCCATTTGGCATTGTTTCATTTTTTAATTTTTTCTGATTTCTTGTGGGTCTTTCCTCTAGGTTTCTTGCACATTATCTTATTATTCTTCTGGAAAATTTGAACAAGTATAAATTGAAGAAGTGAGTGTTATCTTTAGTCCATATTTTCTGTTATACAAAATTCTTATTTTTGATTTTAGTTCCAATACAACAATTCCATTTCCCGAAAAAAAGCCACTGAAAATATCTCCCATTTTCAAGATGTCATAGGGGATGGGAACTGTGGCATTAGAGAAGCAGCCATTCGCTTGGGGAGGATCTCAGAAGAACGGATTGAAGTCAGGAAAGAAATGGTGAAAGAGCTTGATTCGAACCCAATCTTCAAGGACACAAGATTACTGCGTGATATCTGGGGTAAAACTTTCCAAGAAGCAAGAAGGAAACTAAACCACCATTATTCCCCAGCTCCCATAAATATTTGGATAAAATTTCCATTCCATGGTTTCCTTCTTGTTGAAACATATAAGTGTCCAGTGTTTCTGTTTTCTTCTTTAAAGCCTTGCACTTCTCTTCCTCTGAATGAACCTCCCACTCCAAAAGGAAAAACTTCTCCTATTTGGTTCATTATTTTAGAAGAGTCCAAACTTATAATCCCATTCAAGTTCAAGTCTGATCATTGGCCAGCTCCCAGGTTAAATCCACTTTGGAAAATATTTATGAAAAAGGATTCCAAATCTTGGAAAACCATTCTTCAGAGAAATTTGGATCTTGTTAATGAGGTTTTGTTCCCTCCACAAAGATTAAGTAGAAAAATAAAACCAATCATAGTTGAATAAATTTTAATATTTGTATCCATATTTGTTCTTTATTTTTAATTTTTTTGAATCAAGCTTGTAAGGTGTTTGCAAGAATGCAGACAATCTTCAAAAAGTATTAATGAACAGTTTTTTTGATTTTTCAACATTAAAAATTCTGAAATCTTGAATAAACCAAACAAAAATTATATAGGCCAACAAAAGAATTCCAAAATCCAGTGAGAAAAGTGAATTTTTCCAATTTTCTGTTTTTTTGATAGAATTTTTAAAGGTCAAAAATGACATCCAAAAATGATGAAAATAATTTGAAAAATCTGTTGAATAGTTTTTTGAAAATTCTCCCAGCTTGAAACGCCAAAAAAAATAGGTCAAATTGGAAAACATAAGGATCCAAAAGTCAAATGAGAAGATTAAATTTTTTGAATTTTTTGCTTTTTTGAAGAAATTTTTTAAGGTGAAATAATACATCCAAAAAATCTAAAAAAAAAATTCTAATGCTCTTTGAAATTTTTTCAGTCTTTTGATAGATTGAATTACCCCAAAAATTGAAATCAAAAGGAAAACAAAAGGATTCAGATGTCCAAAGAGAAATTTGATTTTTTTGATTTTTTGGGTTTTTTGAAGGAATTTTATAAGGTGAAAGGATACATCCAAAAAAAAATGAAAGAATTATTAGAATAATCTTTTAATGTTTTTCAAAATTTATGAAAGCTGAAATAACCACAACAAAACAATAAAAATAGAGAAAATGATGATCCAAAAACCCATGCAAACATTTGTTTTTACCAAATCCTTTCATGTTTTGATTTCATTTTTGAAGGGGTTTTAATGGCTCCAAAATTTCTCAAGATTTTAGTTTGGGGTTTGAAAAACCCTGCTAAGTGGCTGCGCAGTCGGAATTTGAAAAAATAAATTCTTGAAATATGCCTGAAATAAAGTATTTATGCATGAAATACCAAAGGGGCACAACTGCGCCGCACCATCAAAATGCGTGAAATAAAGGGTTTGATGCGTGAGAAAAATAATTCCCTCAATAATTTCATTTTATTTAATTTCATTTAATGCATTTTATTTTGTTTTATTTTCATTTATTTTATTTTATTTTCTTTTTCTTTTTCTTTTTTTTGGTGTTTTTGTTTTATTTTTGAATTTTCAATTCATTTTAATTTATTTTCCTTTGAATGTCTTTTCTTTTTTTTGTACAAATCAGATTGGTTGTGAACAGAAGCTCAGGAATCGAATTGCCGTTGTGGGCGACCTTTCACAGCTAAAATAGGTTGTGAATGGCAGTTTGTGACTGTAATAGGTTGGGAGTGGCCGTTAACAACTAAACCCTGTCACAAAGTGTGCCACACAACCCAATTTAGGTTGTGAACAAGTTGTGTGGGTTCACAAATTTAAAATTTCTCTAATTTAAAGTATAATATTCAGATAATTTACTAATTTTTTTGAAAAGGAAATTGAGGGAAAGTTTGATGCAAGACCTGAAAAAAAACCATTCAAAAGGATGTGTTACTTTGCAGGGTTTAAAAGTTGGATTCCATTTTTTGAGGCCAAAAAATCATTCAAAAATACAAATAAAATATCAGAAATCTCCTTGATTGTTTTATGAACCTTCCAAATAATAGTAAACAATTAAAAGGGAAAGAAGAGTATCCAAAAGTGTGAGAAAATTAGTTTTTCTTAATTTATTGATTTTTCAAATGAATTTTTGGAGGGGGAAGATCAAATCCAAAAAATACCTGAAAAATATTGAAAAGATCTTTGGTTTTCTTTACCTTTCTACAAGCTGAAATTACCAAGAAAAATTATCAAAAAGGCAAATAAAAGGATCCAAAAGCTCAATGCCAAATTTGAATTTGTCTGATTTTTGATTTTTTGAATGAATTATTTATAGTGTAAGAATACATCCAAAAAATCAAAAAAAAAATGTTGGAAATCTCTTATTTCTTTTTCAAATTTCTGAGACCTTCAATTACCAAAAAATATCAATTAAAAAGGCAAGGAAAAGGATTGAAAAATGCAATTAGAACCTTGATTTTTTTCATTTTTTCAATTGATTTTTGAAGATTTTATAATGCCCCCAAATTCAGAGATATTTTTTATGAGGTTTTAAAACACCCACCTCCAGGAATTTGGCCCCATAAAACAAACAAATTTCTCAAAAAAAAAACATGAAATGAAGGAATTTTCCACATGGGAGTTGCATTGCACAGACTTAAAACACCCATGATTAAGAAATTATTCCAGCAAGAAAATTAATTCCCATCTAAATAATAATTATTTTTTTTTTGAAATTTTACAATCAGAATTCATACATATCATTCAAAAGATTTCAGTGGAAATATTTATTACCAAAAGAAATCATTTTTTTATATTGAATTTTTTGTTTGTTTTAATTTTTGCAGATTTCTTGAGAATATTTGAAGAAAATAATTAAATTCTCCTCATGAAATAGATATAACTAAAATTAGTATATTTTTGATTATATTTGGTACAAAGGTATACAAATTCAATCAGGAATCTTGAATTTATTTCAAAGAGAAGTATTTTTCATGTATTTCCAATTTTCTGTTTACTTGATGATGGTTTGTTTAAATATTTCAACAAATTCAAATTTCCAGAATCAAATATCTAAACCTAGCTTTTTTAATTTTTACTACAAAGTCTTCCAGATATGACAAGAAATATTTCATTTTGTGTAAAGAAAGTTAAATTATAGGGTTTTTTTTATTTTTCTTGAATTTAAGGAATTTTTTTCAATTGTGATCTCAGAGTTGAAATACTTGCAGAAAACTGATATTTTTTGAATTTTCAAATTTTAAATTTTCTCAATAGGTGTCTATATTAGGCCATATCAAAGTTAGAAAAACCATCATTAGAAACCCGCCATTTTTTTTACCAAACCCGCCATTTTTTTTTTTACCAAACCCGCCATTTTTAATGGCAGTTTTCTGAAATACACATTTCCCCTAACTGGTTGAACTCAAAATGGTGGTTTTCTTGAAAACAGCAGGTTTCAAACATCAAACCCGCCATTCTCATCCATCCACCATCCATCACATGCAAAACACCCATCCACACCTCAACCTCAGCAAATCCGCACCAATCCCATCTCCATTGCATAACACACATCACATCTCCATCACATTGCACACATCCCATCACATGCAAAACACCCATCCACACCTCCACATCCTTCTGACCCTCAAGCCTTGGAGATCTTCTACCAAGCCAGAAAATTGATCTTTTCAGTCACACACAAGTTGACCCCAGTCACCCCCTACACAAAGCTCCTCCTCCTCCTCTCCCAGTTATTCGAATCCACAATTCACCCTCCTCCTCCTTACCACTCATTGGACTCAACCACTAACAACCAACAACAGGCTCAAAACAAACACCAAACAAACATCACTGTCTCCATCTCCAGGTCAGTCTCCTTATCTCAACTCCCTTTTTTATTTCCTTGCTAACACCCCCACTTTTCTCTCACATCTTTGTTTCAAGCCCACCCCAGTATGCCCTCCCCCCTCCCTCTTAATCCACCCCTCCCATTAGAATTATGGCCAGCAATTAGCTTAGGCAAATGAGCAGTATTTAAAGCAAAAAAAATGCTTGAGACTGGGTGTCAATATTGGCTAATGGGGCTCTCACAATGGGGCAATATCTTGGATATTTGATTCAATTGATGAATGAATGGATGGAAAACAGCAGGGAGAAGAGCTCCTTAAGTACAAAATATTGGCCTCTTGTGAGCTGTTGAGATTTCACGGCAGTGAGGTTTCACCGGCCCCGGGGATTCTCTTGTTGCGAGTACACACAATTGCGCTGTCACAATCCCCCGGGGGACTCCTTGACTTCAACTCACCTAAGTTGACCTCAATTGCTCTTGACTCAACTGGATCTGATCATTGACCCTCCAGCTTCAACTTTGAACAACCACCTCTGACCATGATGACCACCTGACTCGACTCAACCTCAAAGCCTGATCTCGTGGACCATCTCCTAAATCATCGACCAATTAGTGTTTTCTCAGATCTAAATATCTTTCTTCTTATTTTTCATTTCATTATTGTATTCATTTTTCTTTCTTGCGACCTCTGCTCCCTGCCTGAAATCATGCCCGGTGAGATTAATCTCTTGACCATCTTCTACTCTTCTCAAATACTCACTGTCTGCTCAATCTTAGTCTTTTCTGCTCGAATTATCCTTCAACCTCAAGATCCTGTAAATTGACCGTCTCCCGTATCTCCATTGTGTCTGATAATGAACGTCGCAGCCATCATTTCCTGTTTGTGTTTTATCTCATCGTGATCTGTGGGCTATTCTTCTTGTTCTCACCTTCTCTGGATTTGATTCTTCTTCAGCTCTTAGTTCAGCAATCTATTCAAATCAATATCATTCCTTTATGAGCCAATGATACAACAAGCCAAAAGGCAAATTTTCCGCCCCAAAAAAGCTCTACAGGCTCTACTGGTCTTGTTATTGGTTTGGACTACATCAGCCCACATGGCATCAGTCCCTGTACCCTTACAACCAGCCTATTTGGGTTATTTCTGATGTTTCCACCTCAATGGGGCTGAACCAGCCCCTTAACTGTTCAATCCCCTTGGCTGGTTGTCCGTTACAACCAGCCATGATGACCTCATTACCTTGTTTACGGGCTGGTTGCCTCATGCAGCCAGCCCCTGGCCCCTTAAATGGGCCAGGTGGGACCCAGGGCACACCTGGGTCCGGTCTCAGACTCACGTGGGGGGGGTGTGACCAGCGGACATGCTGTCCCCCCCCTCTTTCTCTCAAATCCCTGGTGGGGGCGGTCAAATCCCCTCACCAGGGGCCCTGGGGGTCAATACCCCCAGGGCGTTTTCAAGAAAATTGGCCTGGGAGGTGATCAAGTCCCCCCTGGCCCATTGCTCCTCCCCCTTGGTAAAGGGGGGGGGGGGAGAGCGCCCCTTTGCTTGGTTGCTTCACACAATCAATGAAGGAGGGGTGATGAATTCCCCCCCACCTGCCGGTCGCTACTCTTGCGGCCAGCGCCGTCACCTCCTTGGGCAAGGGGGTGGTCAGGTCCCCCCTGCCCTGACCATCCGCACTGTAGCGGTCTGTTGCTGGCTGGTTCAACCCAGCCAGCTCGCCCCTCCCCCTTGCGACGGCGAGCAAGGGGAGTAGAAGCAAGCCGGGGCCGCGAGCCCCTGCTCTGTGGCGCCGGTCGCCAAGCGCAACCAGCCGGGCCCGTGCGGCATCCCACTGCGCGGGATACCTCCGCCACGCGACAGCCCCACGCGGGCCGTTGTGGTGCACCATTTGTTATTTATTATTTATTATTTATTATTTATTATTTATTATTTATTATTTATTATTTATTATTTATTATTTATTATTTATTATTTATTATTTATTATTTATTATTTATTATTTATTATTTATTATTTATTATTTATTATTTATTATTTATTATTTATTATTTATTATTTATTATTTATTATTTATTATTTATTATTTATTATTTATTATTTATTATTTATTATTTATTATTTATTATTTATTATTTATTATTTATTATTTATTATTTATTATTTATTATTTATTATTTATTATTTATTATTTATTATTTATTATTTATTATTTATTATTTATTATTTATTATTTATTATTTATTATTTATTATTTATTATTTATTATTTATTATTTATTATTTATTATTTATTATTTAATATTTAATATTTATTATTTATTATTTATTATTTATTATTTATTATTTATTATTTATTATTTATTATTTATTATTTATTATTTATTATTTATTATTTATTATTTATTATTTATTATTTATTATTTATTATTTATTATTTATTATTTATTATTTATTATGTATTATTTATTATTTATTATTTATTATTTATTATTTATTATTTATTATTTATTATTTATTATTTATTATTTATTATTTATTATTTATTATTTATTATTTATTATTTATTATTTATTATTTATTATTTATTATTTATTATTTATTATTTATTATTTATTATTTATTATTTATTATTTATTATTTATTATTTATTATTTATTATTTATTATTTATTATTTATTATTTATTATTTATTATTTATTATTTATTATTTATTATTTATTATTTATTATTTATTATTTATTATTTATTATTTATTATTTATTATTTATTATTTATTATTTATTATTTATTATTTATTATTTATTATTTATTATTTATTATTTATTATTTATTATTTATTATTTATTATTTATTATTTATCATTTATTATTCATTATTTATTATTCTTTATTTATTATTTAGTAAAGCCTACACAACTTGATTTTAGTTTTTCAGCGTGCCGTACAACTCAAGTGGGACGTGTAGCATGCCACAAAGCCCATTTGAGTTGTGTAGCATGCCACAAAGCCCATTTGAGTTGTTTAGCATGCCACACGGCCCATTTGAGCCTTTTAGCATGCCACACGGCCCATTTGAGCCGTGTAGCATGCCACAAAGCTCATTTGAGTTGTCTAGGGTGCCACAGGGCCCATTGAGCCGTGTACAGAGTTGTGTAAACGGCGCAAGGAGCCTTTAATTGAACATTACCCTAAAATATATTGTGATTTGTAATTTATTGACGCATGAGTTGAATTTCAGACCAGCAGGCTAGGAAACAAAAGGCATAACATGAGATTAACAAAAGGAATAACATGAGAGTCTGGGAGTAGTCCTAACAGCAGAGTGTGAAGAGTATATGAAGGGAAACCAACACAGAATGATAGATAGCCGGTGCTTGACTATGGCTGAAGGAGGAAGCAGCAAGGAAACAAGAGAAGCTGAGAGAGAAGAGGAAAAACTGGATTGAGTCCCATGTGGATTGGAGTGACTTGGACTGATCTCACCAGTTATGGACAGGTAGGCTGAGGATCCCCTCGGAGTTGACCCACAATATGTTGATGGTTGAGTCAAGATTGAGAGTTGAGATTTGAGAGTCAAGTCAAGATTGAGAATTGACCTTGAGGGTTGAGTTGAGATTGATTGAGTAGAAGAGGACAAAAGGGAAACTTTGGTGAATGCTTGTGGGAGGTTGGTAGCCTGGGCAATCCATGTGGGCTGTCACGCCATGACCTGGGTTGCCCACATGGGCTGTTGCGCTATAGCTCACACTCCCCTTAACTGGAGATTAGTCCAAGTTGTCATTGAAAACCGCGTGGGTGAACTTTTTCAGTTGATTCAGATTGACCGCTTTGGTGAGGGGATCTGCAAGCATGTCCAATGTACTGATTAGGTGGATGATGAGGGTGTTGGCCTTGATTTCTTCTCTGAGCCCTTCCGTTTTGAGGTCAATATGTCTATTTTTAGCATTCGAACCAAATTTTCTGAGCTTATCTTCTAGTCCTTTGTTGTTAATGACATGTTTGGAGTAGGTCAGACTGACTTGAACGACTTCACCCAGCAGGTGGCGAAGCCACTTGCCTTCCAGGTAACAGTCAAGTAGCAAGTTGAGTTCAGCCTCCATCAATGAATATGTGATGTTCCATTGTTTTTAGCTATTCCAGGACAGAGGGGAGCCAAAAGATAGGCAGAGATAACCGGATTGAGACTTGCAACTGGTGGGATCCTCACCCCAGGAAGCATTTCTAAAACAAATGATTGGGTCTTTTGACCCATCATACGTAAGATTTAGCTTCATGTTTTTGGTGAAGTTTTGTCAGCTCTCTGATACCAGGAACCTTGCAGTCCTTTAGCTACAAAGAGTGATAAAAGAATTTCGAGCAATAATATTCCAAAGAATAAAAACTTTACAGCTCCAATAATAATGTGGTAAGAGCAAGGGCAAGGTTTAATTGGTTTGGTTATAAATATTTTAAATATAATATAAAAAGAGGGGCCACAGTAATATACTACTGGGGGTCTTTACAGACTTGGCAACCTCTCCTCAAGGGGCCTCCTTAGGCAGTTTATAACCTTGGAATGAAGATGGGTGCCTTCTAAGGCCTTATCCACTAATTTGGGCGGGCAAAACAGCACACAAACCCAGAGCAGGAAGGGAAAAACTTACTTGGGAAGTAATCCACAGAAATCCTGCAAAGATTCAGGTATGAAGCTTCAGAAAAGATTGGGTTGGTGGCTGGTTCAAGCTTCTGGTTCTTGATAGTTATTTAGAAAATAATAATAATGATACTTCAGACTAGATCATAAATCACTTGCTTTCTTCTTGATAAGCACTTGACTAACAATGACACAATGTCTGATTGATAATAATAATATTTCTGATAACTGATTCTGGAATTCTGGATCCAAAGAGCAAAAAGAGCCTGTTTAAATATTCCTTTTTGGGGTGCTTGAGGGCCTCTAGAAAGGGTATTAGCCATGGGCTGAGGCTAGGGGGGCAGTCAGGGTAGGATTGGCACGTCCTCAAGGTGCTGTTAGCCTTCTGGCCTTAGATCTGTCAAGGAACAGCTCCTTTTTAGCTGCAGGATCTGTTAATCAACAGATTAATCATTTTGCTGATCCTGCACTGATCCTCAATTTGTACTGTAAGTACTGGTCCAAAGTGAGCAGACGTGGATGTTTATTGATTTTCCATCATCTGCTGATCCTGTATGTAATTTTCAATAATTCTTACGACCACTCCTTTTGTAGTTTCGTGGTCTTTGAAGGTTCTGATCAGCTCATGACGTGGTGAGTCTGGATCTTTATTTAATTAATAAAAAATACTAGAAATTAGTTAAAAACTAATTTTAATTGACTTTTAAGGTTTTTAAACTATGATCTACGCTTGTGTGGTAGCTTTACATGTGTAGAGTAGATCCTACTATGTTGTAGCTCCTCTGAGAAGTACCTGGCTGTCAGACTGATCACAGCAGGCTAGGTGCGGGGATCAGTTCATTCAGATGCGCGCGGGGACTGATCCGCTTCGCGTGTGATCATGGCAGGTTAGGCGCAGGGATCAGTCCATTCAGATGCGCGCGGGGACTGATCCGCTGCGCGCGTGACTAGGTCATGGGATTACCTGCACGCGGGAGGGATCAACTGCGCGCGGGAGTTTGGGTGCGCGGGAGTCCAGCGCTGTAGGGACGCGGGGCTGCGTGCGGGAATTGTGACAAAACACAATTCCCCGTGTAACTCCTAAACTACACACAACACCTGGATTTTGACTGAAATTTAGGTGTGAAACCTATACATGACATATCATGTGAAATATTAAGATGGCCAAAAGGTGCCATACTGGTGCCGTGGTCATTTACCATTTTCTTTTAAATTAATTAAAAAATATAAGCAGTAAGAATTCAAGGGTAGGGTCAGTGAGTGACCCTACCTTATTTTGGGTGGGGAATCCATTTCTGCAATAATATTTATGGATTTCCTACTCCTTCATTTTATAATAATTTTATTTATTTATTTTTTTGTTCTTTTTATTTTTGTTAATATTGTTGTTGCTTTGTCAGGTTGCTCTGTGCTAAGTAGCAGGCTAACAAGTTTGGATATTGCCATTTCGGCATGAGTTCCTTCCAATGCATCAGGCAGGGTTTGTTCTTAAAGCAAGCTAAAGTGGATACTGCTTAACTCAAGTTGGGTTGATTTCGATTTGCAATATAGTTCAACAGTCCTATTGCTGATTTGTAATTGATGTTGATTTTCTTGAATAGTTAAAAATCCTCATCTGAGGTGTTGCTGAGCTGGCAGTGAAGAGTCAACAGAGTGGAACAGGGCCTTGATTTGAGCAGTCCTAGCTCCTCTAGTCTTTGCATGATGTGTTGGGGTTGGCTCAGCAGAATACTGGTGGGTGTTTTTTCAAATTTCATACCAAGAATGGTGTTGGGTTTGTGGGCTTGTGAGTCTTTGAAACAAGCGCTGAACTTGTGATCAAAATTGTCCCCATCTCCCACTAAGATGAGGTAGTCAACCTGAAAAAAAAGAAATGACCAATTACCATTTGATTTGTATAAGGATGGGTTGCTGTTGGACTCCTTGAAGCCTATGGATTAAATCCAGTTGGTGAGTGTCTCGTACCAGTTCTTTGAAGATTGCTTGAGTCCGTACAAGCTTTTCTTGAGTCTAAGATATTTGCAGGATTTTTGGCCCCTTGTGGCGTTCAAATGATTACTTCTTCTTCTATGGGAGCATGTAGAAACGCAGCCTTCATGTCATACTGGCGGATGTTGAGCTTGTGTTTCAGAGAATACAGTAAGATTTCCCTTAGCAATGCAATCTTTACAGTTGGAGCAAAGGTCTTCTCAAAGTCTAGGCCATAGACTTGGTTGAAGCCTTTGACACAGATCCGGGCTTTGTGAATGATGATATTGTCATGGGCGTTGTCCTTGATTTTGAAGACCCAGGTGGTGTCAAGAGGATTCCGCGGATCATTGCTTTTTTAGTCTTCCCAGAATTCCTGTGTTTCACATTAATCAATCTCCTTTTTGATTTCTCCTCCCCATTTAAGGCTGAACTTGCACCAACCTTCATGATAAAACATCTTGGGCCAAAAATAATGATGGAATCCATACCTTTGCGGGGGTTTGATGGAAGACCGGTTGCAAAGAATTCTGGTGGGCACTTCAGTTTCTTCCGGTATCCTTGTGCTGACTTCTGGGACAATTTGTTGAGGAGGAGGATCTGATGAGATGTCTCTTGTGCTTGAACCAGAGTCAGAGACCGGTGATTCTTCATTGGATAAATCAACTTTGGCAGGTGGATCCAAATAGTCCATAAAAGCTTTTGAGGCGTCTTTTGGTTCAGGTGTGATGTCCCCCTTGTTGGATTCGGCTAGACTGAAGTCCTTGTCCACAACAGAGTTGATCCCAAGATCTTTGACAGTCTGTTTGAGAATTGGACGTGCTTTGATAGTACAATATGACCATTGGGTAGGAGAATTTGGTAAGATAGGAGATCTGGCTTGTATCCAATCAATTTTCCTTCTATTCCTTTAGGATTGAATTTTTTGCCCTTTATCTGTCTTTTATTTAGTACAATTGCAGTAATCCCAAGCGGTTGTAGGTAATTAGGCGGGAGTGGTCGTAGTTTGATGAGTTCCCATGGGGATAGTTCCATATCATCTTTTGGGATTTGATTGAGACTGGTGCAGCACCATTTGAGTACTTCTGACCAGTATTTCTTGGGAAATTTAGCTGATCTCAAGGACAATCTCACACTCTCAACAATTGTTTGATTGGCTCTTGTGGCCCCACCATTGTGTTTGGGGTGGTTTGGTTCAGTGACAAGATGGTTGATGAATCTCTCCTTGAGATATTGTAATAACCTATTTTTTGTGAATTCCGTACCGCCGTCCAAGCACAAAGTAGATGGATAGTAACCACATTTGTTCTTCTTCTACTCAATGATTTCTGTTAGCACTGAGGTGACGTCATCCTTTTGATTTAGAGGGATGCCTGATATATAACCTGAATGGTTGTCTACTACTGTCAGAATGTATTTCTTGTGCCTATGGGATTCCGGAGTTATTGGACCAATCAGGTGTAGGTGTATCATTTTGAATGGTTTGGTAGCTGAGGTGGAGGTGGCCTTCAACAAAGATTCGGTGATTTTGCACAAGAGGCAGTCCTTGCACTCAAAGGTGTCCCTTTTTGTGATGTCACATTGGATTCCTTTGATCTTGGAGGACGACCAAGGGAGGCATGGCCCTAGGTTAGATGAAGATTCTTCAAGGACCTTGGTTGGTTCAAGTGCGTCCAGAAGCATCCTTCTTCATCTCCCGTTCTGAGCGGCATGTCTAGGACAAAAATATTGTTGATGATAGATCCTTGGCAGACCTCGTCATTTCCAGGGCCCATTGAGCCATGTACAGAGTTGTGTAAACGGAGCAAGGAGCCTTTAATTGAACATTACCCTAAAATATATTGTGATTTTTAATTTATTGACGCATGAGTTGAATTTCAGACCAGCAGGCTAGGAAACAAAAGGAATAACATGAGATTA
Source organism: Puccinia polysora (assembly GCA_025617555.3). Classification (NCBI taxonomy): domain Eukaryota; kingdom Fungi; phylum Basidiomycota; class Pucciniomycetes; order Pucciniales; family Pucciniaceae; genus Puccinia; species Puccinia polysora. The sequence goes on from CM062614.1 coordinate 5,392,529, forward strand.
ACAAAAGGAATAACATGAGAGTCTGGGAGTAGTCCTAACAGCAGAGTGTGAAGAGTATATGAAGGAAAACCAACACAGAATGATAGATAGCCGGTGATTGACTATGGCTGAAGGAGGAAGCAGCAAGGAAACAAGAGAAGCTGAGAGAGAAGAGGAAAAAACGGATTGATTCCCATGTGGATTGGAGTGACTTGGACTGATCTCACCAGTTATGGACAGGTAGGCTGAGGATCCACTCGGAGTTGACCTGCAATATGTTGAGGGTTGAGTCAAGATTGAGAGTTGAGATTCAAGACTCAAGTCAGGATTGAGAATTGACCTTCAGGGTTGATTTGAGATTGATTGAGTAGAAGAGGACAAAAGGGAAAATTTGGTGAATGCTTGTGGGAAGTTGGTAGCCTGGGTTGTCCACGCGGGCCGTCATGCCGTGACCCAGGTTGCCCACATGGGCTGTTGCTCTATAGCTTACATGATTCAAAGAAGATGGAAAATCATAAAGCAAAAATCCTGAGTGAAATATAGATTTACTTGAAGGAAGTATTAGACAGATACATAAAATTGAATCCAATATTACCAAGGTAAGATGTAGAGCTTAGATGTGGGTGATTTCTGTGGAGTAAAAAGGATAAATGTTATTTTGTAGAAAGATTTAACTATGCTTGAGGAAAATTTAAAATGGTGAAAGATGCTTTTGAGATGCAAATCATTACATAGGTTTGCTAGAATGCATTTGAATCAACAGGAATTTTTTTTTTATTGATGATGGAGTTAACTGGTAGATTTGACTTTACCATTCACCTCAGGGCTCCCCTGGGGGATTGATTTATTATCTATCTGTGATTTTAAGGTACAGGTATTTACATATACATGAGGCAAAAATTCTGTTTTGAAAAGCATGAAAAATCATTAGAGCCATCCAGTCCTTAGTGGTCAAATTTCTAAAAATTTTATAATGAAACTACTGGCAAATTCCTGGGTTGGGTGTTTCTTTGGATGCTTCTGAGGCCTCATTTTTCATAAAATATTTCAGGATTTCCTTGTATAATTATTTGATTTTTTTTTAGAAAAGCAAAAGTCATGCTTGGAAAATTCATTCATGATCTGTTAACTAAAGATATATGCTGTTTATGGTTGAAAAAGTGGAAAATTCCTTGGTTGGGTGTTTCTGGGGATGCCTTTGGGGCCTTATTATTTATAAAATGCTTCATTAAATCCCTGAAATCTGATTAAATTGAGTTTTTTAGCCAAAATATGATACATGCTTTTTTCTCCATGCACTCCTTGTTACTTGGATTTAATGAATTTTATTTTTGAAATAGTTGAATATGTTGAGTTTGAGGCTCCTGATCCTCAAATTAGGCTTTTATTACTGTTTTCTCAAAACAAGAAAATGGTCTACTGAGACAAGATGGAATCAAAAGTTGGGAAAGAAAAGGATTTGGAAGATTTAATTGAGATGAAAATCAGTAACAGAAAAAATCTCTTCAGGTCAAGGCACTAGTAAAAATGAGGGATACTGGGTATGACTGGATCTGAACGGAGGTTCAGTGGATCTGAGGGTCTGTTTTCTAACATCCCTGTGGTCTAAGCAATATTATTTGTTCTCTGTGTGACTATTTTTTACCTTCTAGTGTGTTCAACTCCCTGTCTTGGGATGTATACTGATGTTCTATTGCCTTTCTCTTTTTTAGGGTCTCAAGGGCAATAGTGTCATACATTTGGCTTTTGAGAAAAGGATTTTGTGATATTCTATTGTTGATTGGTTGTTTGTAAATCAATCAATTTTTTTTAAATTGTTCTTTTTTTAATTTTTTGGACTGGAGATGCTTGGGTTTCTTATTTATTTTTTATTGTTTGAGGGATAGTGGATCCTTCAAGTTTTTTCAATTGTTCTTCCAGAGGTTTGATGGGCAGTTGGAGGATATTTTTGGAGCTGTGTTTGGTGTGGGATGATGGTCTGGGAGACCAAAAACAGCTTATGAATCTGGGTGGTTCTGGCTTTGATGCACAAGGAGACAAGGGTAGGATGGAATGTAGTTGTGCAGTGATCTCACCCACACAACTTCTCAGAATTGTTCCAATTGGGATACCTCTAGACTGTGGTAGTTGCTGGAGGTGAATGTTTTAAAATTCAGTGATTTATCAAAATTTGGATAAATCCTGGGTGGTTGCAATGTAGTTGCTCAAAGCAAATATCACAAAATTGACTACATTTCTTTTGTTTCTTAATTTTCTGAGATTTCAACACCCACCATGCCTTGACATAAATAGATTACAGTTGAGTCTAGAGATAGAAGTTGAACTGCAGGCCTCGTTTAGAGCATCAGAAAAAATGTGTTTGGAGGAAATCAGTTGGAATTCTATTTTCTTATTTTTCTATAGGTTTGTAAGATATTTTATTTTTGTTTCCAGATGTTTGGTTTTTGAGTTAGTGCCAAAGTGTTTGATTTTCACAGTGAGTCCTTTGTTTTAAACTTTGAGGCTGAGAATAAGTTAGTTGGTGGGCCTCAATCCATGTATCACCTCTGATATCCATAGGCCTTCTCAGCACAGAAAAATGGATGCCACCTGTATGCAGGTGGCATTTCTGTATCCCATTGATATCTCAGGGTTATGTGATGCTGTATCTCATCATTAAATTTCAGCAGGTGGTGAAATATTGTGACTAGAGATCAGCATTTGCTGAACTTCTGGCTCATTAGTTCATAATAGATTGTCAAGGGAAAGCTAGATATGAGCAAAGCTTTTGCTTCACAAGCAGTCCACATATCATCCACAAATTACTGCAGTTGGTGTTTGGGAATTCCTTGAAAGTGAAATTCAAAAATTCCAGAAGAGGCTGATTGTTTCCAGACTGGAATTTCCATTAACTGGTCAAAAACTCTTATTCACAGCCCAAAATAAAATGAATAAACATGTATTTAGGATAATACTAACACACAATGCTCCTAGAAATGTACAAATCATTCCTTATATAAATGAGACATTGATGGCTTCTTTTATGTTGGTTTCTTATTCAACAGCCTATTTTGGTGTAATTTTATTTTTTATACTTCTACTTTTTATCAGGGAAAATACAGAAAGCCAAGCCAAAATTGTTTGTTCAAATTTCAAAAAATGAAGAATATTTGAAATGGAAGATGACCAAAGACCAAGGGAGTAAAGAAAGGAAATGGAACAAAAGAAGGAAGAAAAAAAAGTCAATATCCTCACTTAGATGTGTTGATCACCATCCCTGGTCTGCAAATAAGGGCAGGTTATTTTTTTTTGAGGGAGAATGTTGAAACAAAGGCAAGAGGCAGGCTTCTTTTTGCAATTTATAAAAGCCAGGGTTGGTGAAATTTCTAAAAATAGAAAAATGCATTGAACTAGTTCTGGCCTGAGCAGATGGGAATCCATTTTGGATGAAAAGGAAGACATGAATTGAGTGGGAATTGGGCTAGTCACAAAGGCATGAAATCAACAACTGCAGATATGTTTACTACCAGCCCTGGTTACAGAACAAAGTTTCACTCAATCAAAAATTGATTTATGAAAATTAAGCGATGAGAGGACATGTCTTTACCACAGGAAAAAGGTAAAATTAGGGCATATCAGAGTTAAGCAAACCTGCCATTTTTATAGTGGCTTTCAAGGTGTTGGTGGGTGGTCGTGGGTGGTCGTGGGTGGTCGTGAGTGGTGGTGGGTGGTCGTGGGTGTCAGAGGGTGATGATGGGTGTCAGTGGGTGGGGTGGGTGAGGTGGTTCACCTCATAGTAGGAAAGACCCCCAAATTGCAGCTGACAGACCCCAAGTGTGGTGCAGGTTTGTAAATCACTCACTAGGTGGGGAGGGGATTTGAAATCCCCCCCACCAAGCCACTACCTCCCCCCTCCATTTCTCTCTAGGTGGGTAGCGGATTGGAAATACCCCCTCTCCCTCCCCCCTTGATCTCCCCTCTGGCTTGGTTGCTAGGTGGGCAGCGGATTTGAAATCCCCCCCCTCCCTCTCCCCTTGATTTCCCCCCTTGCTTGGTTGCTAGGTGGAGAGCGGATTTGAAATCCCCCCCCTCCCTCCCCCCTTGATCTCCCCCCTTGATCTCCCCCCTTGATCTCCCCCCTTGATCTCCCCCCTTGATCTCCCCCCTTGCTTGGTTGCTAGGTGGAGAGCGTATTTGAAATCCCCCCCCTCCCTCCCCCCTTGATCTCCACCCTTGATCTCCACCCTTGATCTCACCCCTTGATCACCCCCCTTGATCTCCCCCCTTGATCTCCCCCCTTGATCTCCCCCCTTGCTTGCTAGCTAGGTGGGGAGAAGATTTGAAATCCACCCCCCTTCCCCCCCTCCTCAATGTCCCCCTTGCGCGCTTGCTAGGTGGGGAGCAGATTTGAAATCCACCCCCCTCCCACCTTCCTCAATGTTGCAGTCGCTTGCTTGCTGGGCGGGGGGGTGATGAATTCCCCCCAACCGCAAGCCCCACCGGCTGCTCCCCCTTTCTTGCTTTCTGGGCGGGGAGGTGATCAAGTCCCCCCCACCGCAAGCCCCACTGGCCCCCCCCCTTGCTCCCACCGCAAGGCAGTGGCTTGCACCCCCTCACTCGCTTGCTGGGCGGGGGGTGATCAAGTCCCCCCCACCGCAAGCCCCACTGGCCCCCCCTTTGCCACTTGCTCAGTTGGGGGGTGATGAAATCCCCCCACCGCAAGCCCCTCCGGCCTTCCCCCTTTGCCACTCACTTGGTTGGGGGTTGATGAAATCCCCCCACCGCAAGCCCCTCCGGCCCCCCCCTTTGCCACTCACTTGGTTGGGGGGCAATGAAATCCCACCACCGGGCTGGCCCCCCCCCTTTGCCGCTTTCTTGGTTGGGGGGTGATGAAATCCCCCCACCACAAGCCCCTCTGGCCCCCCCCTTTTCCACTAACTTGGTTGGGGGGTGATGAAATCCCCCCACCGGGCTGGCCCCCCTCTTTGCCGCTTTCCTGGTTGGGGGGTGATGAAATTCCCCCACCGCGAGCCCCTCTGGCCCCCCCCCCTTTGCCAGTCCCTTGGTTGGAGGGTGATGAAATCCCCCCTGGCCCCCCCCCTTTGCCACCCCTTGATCTCCCCCCTTGATCTCCCCCCTTGCTTGCTAGCTAGGTGGGGAGAAGATTTGAAATCCACCCCCCTTCCCCCCCTCCTCAATGTCCCCCTTGCGCGCTTGCTAGGTGGGGAGCAGATTTGAAATCCACCCCCCTCCCACCTTCCTCAATGTTGCAGTCGCTTGCTTGCTGGGCGGGGGGGTGATGAATTCCCCCCAACCGCAAGCCCCACCGGCTGCTCCCCCTTTCTTGCTTTCTGGGCGGGGAGGTGATCAAGTCCCCCCCACCGCAAGCCCCACTGGCCCCCCCCCTTGCTCCCACCGCAAGGCAGTGGCTTGCACCCCCTCACTTGCTTGCTGGGCGGGGGGTGATCAAGTCCCCCCCACCGCAAGCCCCACTGGCCCCCCCTTTGCCACTTGCTCAGTTGGGGGGTGATGAAATCCCCCCACCGCAAGCCCCTCCGGCCTTCCCCCTTTGCCACTCACTTGGTTGGGGGTTGATGAAATCCCCCCACCGCAAGCCCCTCCGGCCCCCCCCTTTGCCACTCACTTGGTTGGGGGGCAATGAAATCCCACCACCGGGCTGGCCCCCCCCCTTTGCCGCTTTCTTGGTTGGGGGGTGATGAAATCCCCCCACCACAAGCCCCTCTGGCCCCCCCCTTTTCCACTAACTTGGTTGGGGGGTGATGAAATCCCCCCACCGGGCTGGCCCCCCTCTTTGCCGCTTTCCTGGTTGGGGGGTGATGAAATTCCCCCACCGCGAGCCCCTCTGGCCCCCCCCCTTTGCCAGTCCCTTGGTTGGAGGGTGATGAAATCCCCCCTGGCCCCCCCCCTTTGCCACTCGCTTGGTCAGGGGGTGATGAAATCCCCCCACCGCAAGCCTCTCCAGCCCCCCCCCCTTTGCCACTCACTCAGTTGGGGGGTGATGAAATCCCCCCACCGGGCTTCCCCCCCCTTTGCCACTTGCTCAGTTGGGGCGTGATGAAATCCCCCCACCGCAAGCCCCTCTGCCCCCCCCCCTTTGCCACTCACTCGGGCAGGGGGTGATGAGCTCCCCCCACTGGGCTGGCCCCCCCTTTTCCGCTTGCTTGGTTGGGGGGTGATGAAATCCCCCCACCAAGCCATGCAATCCCTCCCGGCCTGTTCGCTTGCTCAAAAAAAAAAACCTAAAAAAATAAACAAAAGAAAAAAACTGAAAAAAAAACAAAAAAAAATAGAAAAAAAACAAAAGCAAAGCAGAAAAAAAACAAAAAAAAAAGACAAAAAAAAAACAAAAAAAAATAAACCAAAAAATAAACCAAAAAAAACCAAAAAAAGAAACAAAAAAAAAAACAGAAACAGAAAATAAACCAAAACAAAAAAAAGGATAATAAACTGAAAAAAACAAAACAAAAAACAAAAAAAACCAAAATAAAAAAATGAAAAAAATGAAAAAAACCAAAGAAAACAAAAAATAAAAAATAAAAAATAAAACAAAAAAAAACCAAAAAACAAAAAACAAAAAACAAAAAACAAAAAACAAAAAAAAAAGCCAAAAAGAAAAACAAAAACAAAAACAAAAAGAAACCAAAAAAAAAACAAAAAAAACAAACAAAAAAACAAAAAAACAAAAGGAAACCCAAAAAAAACCAAAAAAAAAAAAAAAAAACAAGAAAAAACAAGAAAAAAACAAAAAGAAACCAAAAAAAAAACCAAAAAAAAAAATGGAAAGAAGCCAAAAAAAACCAAAAAAAAAAACAAAGAAAAACCAAAAAAAAAAAAACAGGAAAAAAAAACCCAAAAAGCAAAAAAAAATGGAACTCTTCAATTGATGTGTTGAATGTGAAAAATCATAGGGTATATAAATAAATGAACCCCAGTTCAAATAAAAAAAAGAAACATACTTTTGAACAAGATCTTTACTCACAGGGCTGGTCATTTCTTGTAGGGGCTTACTTGTGGGGTTTCTTCTGTTCATAGATTGGAAAATGTTTGGTGAATGATTTTTTGGACTTTTGGTATCAATGACACTTGACCAGTCATTTTTTGAAGTTTAATAATAGAAAAATTTTATTTTAATATGTGTTTTTGATGTGATTTTTTTCCCTTCCAACATCATTATATAGATTACCTCCATATTTGAATGTCCTTTGAGGAAATATGGTGCATTGGAATATACAAATGTTCCCACCTCTGGTGGTTTTCTCATTGTTTTTGTTCAATTGGATTGAGTGTTAAGTCAAATTTTCTCACTTTCCAGAAATTGAAAGGCTTACAGGGAAATAGATGAAAAGATTGATTCAATTTTGAATTCAATCTTTCATCTGCTGATGAGCTTAATCATTTAAAAAAAAAAAGTGAAAAGCTTATTGGTTCCATTTTGAATATGCATATTACCTTCAGCGGGAGTGTAAGGGAAATTTAAATTTGATATTTTGAAAAATTTCCCTAATCAATAGATCAGATTAAATGCCCATAATTGACCCATGTAAAATACATTGGCAATACTAATATCTTTGGTTTTGAATTCAAAATCAAATTCCCTAATGGAAAATTATGTATTTTATTTGAAGATTAATGATCTTAATAAAAACCCATGATTGGAATCAATATTTTTACATCAGGAAATTTTAGAACACCACATTAAGCAAGGAAATATCCCATGCAAAGAGTTCATTTGCTTCACCAAAACAACAGATTTCATGACTAAAAATATTCATTTTTCAAAATTTTATTATAGAGACTTTATTCAATCATCTGGGAGTGTGGAAAAACCGATTCATTGCATCATGACTTCTTCAAATTGAGATTTTCACATGTTCAATTTTAGAAAAACCAAACCCTCATGCAAAAGTATCACATCTCCTCTTTCTCCAACTTATCATTTGATGATACTCTTGGGACCAGCTCTGATAAAATACATGCAAATTTCATCCACATATTTCTAGGCTGCAATTCCCCAGTACCTGGCCAGAATTACCCAAATTGGATTGTCTTTGCAGCTTCCAGGGCACCTAACTAGTCCCTCATCAAGTCTTTGTGACGGATCATTGGTGTCATTTCATCATCATAGATCTCACAAGCTTCCAAGACCATGCACTTTTCTTGTAGCCAAATGTATTCAGACATTTGTTCACAGAAGTAAACTACCAGAAAAGGAGGATAGATTCTTTTTTTGTCTTCCTTGTTCCACCATTGATCTGAATGAAAAATTGACCCAAATTACAGGCATCCAGATCAATGGTGGACCAAGGAAAACACAAAAAAATCTATCCTCCTTTGCTGTTAGTTTTCTTCTGGTAAAAAACGTCTGAATACATTGGGCTACAAGAAAAGCAGATGCTTTTGGAACCTTGTGAGCTCCATGATGATGAAGGAACAAGAACTTCCTGTCAAAGACTTGATGAGGAACTACTTTGGTGCCCTGCAAGCTGCAAAGAAAATCTAATGTGGTGCATTTTGGCCTGGTACTGTTGCATTTTAGCCAAGCAATATGTGGATGAAATTTGCATGTATGTTATCACAGCTTGTTCCAAGAGGATCATAAAACAATAAGTTGGAGAATGATGAGATGTGATACTTTTTCATGAGGTTTTGGTTTTTCTGCAATGGGAAATGTGCCATATTGCTGAAAGGGGTGGGATGGGATGGGGGGAAATCGCTTGAGGGGGAAAAGAGGACCTGTTTAAGTAGTTCTTGATGGATGCTTCAGCCAGGTGGTTAAGTAGTGGGTGGTGGCAAACAATCTGTGGCATTTTGAATATAAAATTAATCTTAAAGTGCTGAGTGGTGGGTGAGGGTTTTAGACAGTCCAAATCAAAAACTTGACCTTGAGGAATCCAATCTCTCTGCTCAGGTAAAATTATTTTAACTGGGGCTTCCAGTATTGAAAACTATTTGACAAGCACTCTTTTTCAAAAATTTTTAATATGAAGTCTGATGCAGATCAAAATTAGAAAAATTTCATAATCATGTCATAAAAAAAACAGATTGTACCTCAGGATCTTCCTTTGAAAAGCAGCCAAAGCAGTGGGATGAATTTTTATTCTTACATTAATTATACATTATTCCAAAGAACAACAAACTTCAAGATCAAAGAGTCAAAAGAAAAAGTTTAATTTCTATGCAAATAGTAATTATGATCAGCAATATGGAGTACTTTATTTTTGTTATCTTTGGTATAATGTATACTACCATCCTGAATGCTTCTACAAGTGTTTAGAGTTCTAACATTTATTTTTAAAGACATGGAAAGACGGGTATACAAAACATTTTCTACAGGAGGAAGTTTACAGTGCCAATACTTTTTTGATTGCCAGAGTAACTTAACAATTCCTATTTGAGTAGAGAAATTGATCCCAACCCCATAGTCAGGTATGAAAAAATGCCCATCATGAACATTGTATCCCTTGGAGGGAGTAGCAAGTGATCCAAAAGCTTTCTTCTGTGGTAAAAATAAAGAAAAGGACAAGTTGGATATATCATTTTCATCAATATGGGGCAAATTGCAGAAGCCATCAGAGGTAAAGGTGAGGTGAGGTGAACAGGAGCTGGTCCCAAGAGGATCATCAAATGATAAGTTGGAGAAAGATGGGATCTGATACTTTTGCATGAGGGTTTTGTTTTTATTAAATGGAACATGTGCCATATTGCTGAAGAATCCTCCAAGTATACTAGAAGCCCTTTCAGAGTAAGACATAAGTTCATCATAGTGGCTTTTGGCAGTAGCAGTCTTTAGGTCCTTGATGTATTGGACAATCATTTGAGCTGTTACCATGGCCTTTCTGAATCCAATTGCCCACATTTTTCCTGCCCATGATCTAGATTGTGAGCCCACTGGGTTTACAAATTTCTTGCATTGGTGCAGGAAACAAGCAAGAAAGTCAATATCATCATACTCCTGAGGTGATAGGTCCTGGATTGGGATAAATTTGATATAGGCAATAATATCATTCTTCTCCTTATCCATCAGGAGCACTTGAACATGATCAAACAGTTGAAAATTGGATTCAACAAAGGCATGCGCCTCTTGAAACTCTTTATTTGTTGGCTTTCTGGGATTTTCAGGATCAATCTGGGGATAGAGCTTGCTTTTGTTGTAGGACCTGTAGCTCCGCAGAATTTTGGGTTGCTGTGCTTTGTCCTTGTTACCTATGATTTTTTGGGTAAAGAGAAGATCCCTGTTCAATTTGTACTGAGCTGGTTTTCCTCCAGCAATGTTATGATTGCAATATGCTTTTGTCCTGGTGAATGTTGAAAGTAACAACATTAATAATTGAGTTGTATGCAGTTCAAATTCACCAGGGGACATATCCATAGCATATCAAATCATAGAATTGCCAAAAGAGAAGTACAGTGAAAAATTGGGAAGGGATTGGGAAAATTTAAGCTTGGTGAATCAACATAAAGGATAATAAAAAGGAAAAAACTATACAATTTAGTCTTGTTCCTGGCCATGAAAATATTGATTTGGATGGTAGCAATTCACAGGGAAGAGTAATTGGTATGTGTTGAGTTATTGCGGGCATGGGGGAGCCCAGCTCTCAGTCGACTGGGGGAACTCAGCGCTGCTTCGGACCCACGCTCTTGGAGGAGCACACCAGACTGAGATGACAGATCATTCCTGAGTGATCAATTTCAAGTTCCATTGTCTCTTCACACCTTCAGAACCTCAATCTCAGATACTCTGATTCTCTGGCTGGCTCACCTCTCAATTTCTTGTTTCTTCCTTCAATCTTCTTTCTTCATTCCTCTTTTGTACTGCTCCTTCTATCCTCATCCTCCAACTCAAAACTCTCACTCAACCTACGCTTCACGTTTGACATGCCTCAATGACTGCCTGGTGAGATTCATCACATCTGATTTCTTACTCATGATTTCAATCACTCATTCAAACTGTGAACTAACAGCCCCCACAATTCAACTCTTAAATCAACCTCAGATCAATTCCGTCTCATCTCCCTAATGTCTTTTCATTTCCAATTGAGTGCAGTCTCTTCCTGTTTGTTCTTTCACGTGTTCTAATTTCCTTAGACTCTTCTCCTGATATTCTTGCTTATCAAGATTGTTCTTCTCAGCCTTCAGTCTCCTGTCAGGTCTTTAATCAATAAAATCTCTTCACGGTTAGAAGCCAAAAGACCTCTTCTTGAACTCATCAAACAACCAATACACAGACTGAGGGAGGCTACCTCACCGGGCCGCGATGGACTTTTGACAGGCTATGCTGAAGACTGCCCTTAAGACAATCCCTCTTCTTGAAGAAGAAAACTATGGCATCTGGAGAGACAAGATGGATGCAATTTTGGACTTCAGGGGATGCACAACGGCAATTAACAACAAAACATCTGTTCTTGATGCTGCAGTCAACAACAAACTCAAGCTACTCATCATCTCCAAACTTGATTCCTCCACTCATGAAAAAATTGTCACGGCCAAAAAACAGAACTCTGCCAAGCTACTGTGGAAGGCTATCATTCAAAAGGTTTCTTTGTTGCAGGCCTCCAATTGTGCAAGAGTATTCAAAGCCTTTCTCTATCTCACCTTCAACCCAGATGACATTGTTGAATTCATCACTAGAGTCAGGGTATGTCTCAAAAAGATGGCAGAAGTGGGAATCAAATTCCCGGATGATATTGTGGCCTACCTCCTACTGTTTAAATTTCCCTCCTCCATGGACAACTTCAAGAGTCAGATTATGCACTCCAACTAGGAAATATCTGTAGACTATGTCCTAAACCATCCCACTCAACTGAAAAACAAATCCTTGGCCCAATCATCCATTGCTGGCTCAAATTCAAAGGGAGATATTGCTCTTTTTGGAAGCAAGTCATCATCTCATCCCCCCTAAACAAAAGGATCCAACCCTAAACAATGCGTCAAAGGATACCATCACCCTGGGCAAGACAAAGATTATTCAGCCATGGACTGTTGGCACCTTCATCCGGATACGGATCCTGAATGGTGGAGGGATAGTCAGGCCAAATAAAAAGCAAGGAATAACAGACAAAAAGGGAAGGTAGAGACTCACTTAGCGCACTATCTTGCTCTTCTGAATCATTGGATTGAACGGGGAGACCCCAGCCCTTGTTTCTTGCTCAATAGTGGAGCTTATGTCCACATGATAAATGACTCTAGATACTTCTGCAAGATGGAACCACACATTGGCGATCCAATCAAAACGGGCAAGGAAGAGGCTAGTCTAGCAATCAAGGAGAAAGGCACAGCTGTCCTTCACTGGAAGAATCTCACTCTCAAACTCACCAATGCCTTTTACATTCCTGATGTGAAAATCAACCGAATCAGCGCGGGAGCCTTGAATGCCAAAGGTTTCTCAATCCATTCCGCCAACAAGCAATTCACTGTCTTGCATGGAGGTAAACCCTTACTGAAAGGAACTGTTGATGACAACCTCTACACTCTGCCTACCCCTTCTTTCAGTCTCTCTCCTTCTCTCAAAGCCCACCTTTTGACTCTCACATCCACGCCTGAAGACGCTCTTCTTGAGATTCACAGGAAATACCGCCATGCTTTGATGGCTAGACTGACTCCACTCATTCAACAAATCCCCAGCAATGTTGTGCAGAAGTTCCAATGTGTGGAATGCATCAAGAGCAAAATCACCAAGTCATCTTTCACTCAGTCTTCTACCCAATCCTCAAAGGTTCTGGACTTAGTTCATCTAGATATGATGGGTCCCATTTGACCTCTATCAAAGCCTGGCCACCGATTCATCCTGACCCTTGTGGACAATGCCAGTGGCTATCTGGCAGCATTCCCGATCACTTCCAAGGACAAGGCTACCGAAATCATCATTGATCTACTAAAAAAAGAACACCAACGCCAAGGCACATATCCTTTGGAAATCTGCTCAGACGGGGGAACCAAATTCGTGAAATTGAAACTGTTGACTTACTTGAACAAAAGACATGTCACTCACATCATCTTGGAACCTTATCAACCGGAACATAATGGTTGCACCAAACAAGCCAATCAAATGATTGTGGAATCAACTCGCGCCACCCTCAAAGACAGCAGGCTTCCACTGTCAGTTTGGCATGAAGTTGTCAAAGGGTGTTGCCTCATGCTGAACCACATTCCGGAAAAAGGTGAAGATACGACGCCTTGGCAGAAAATGCACAGTAAACTCCTACCTTCATCCTTTCTCAAGCCAATTGGCAGCCCCTGTGTCTATCTCATCAACAAGCGACCAAAAGGGTCAAAATTTGATTTCAAGGGAGAAGAGGGAACTCTTGTAGGCTTTAACCCACTACTTCTTTCATACCGCATACTGACAAAGTCTGGTTCTATTATCTCCTCAAAGCACGTCAAGTTCTTCTCGTTTCCAAGGCCAAATGCACCCGGTCTCACTTTTGATGTCAACCCCCTACATGGCAACAAGGATCTCTTGCGCGCAAAGGATCTGGGTCCTCTAATTCCTGAACTGGCCCCCTCAACCCAGGATACTACTCCGACCCCCTGGAAGCGCTATTGCAATCCCTCGGATGAATCAGCCAGCTCAGCGGACAAAGCAGATTTGAACAACCTTTCCTCTTTGGATGATTTGCCTAATCCGATGCCTGTGGCGCGGAGCAATTCAACCTCAAACGCTCAGATTCCTCCTCAATCAAATGTTGCGCCAGCACTCAATCAGATGTTTCGCCAGCAGGTTGGGTCTTAAGGGACAGTTCTTGTATCAAACCACCTCAGAGGTATGGGTTCTATCACTATTATGAGCCCAAGACCTATGATGACGCTCTGGGATGCAACACCTATGTCGAGTGGATCAAGGCAATGGATCAAGAACTGAACTCAATCAAAGATCTGGCCGTTTGGGAAGGGAACAATGGTCCCAAGCCTAAGAATACCCTCAAAATGACTTGGATCTTCAAGGTCAAACAGAAATGCCACAGCAACCCTGTCAGATACAAGGCTAGACTATGTGTGCAGGGATTCAACCAGATCAAGGGTTTAGACTACACCAAGACTTTTGCTCCTACCGGGAAGCCTTTGACCTTGCGGCTGTTACTTTTGTATGCACTCAAATCCAAACAACAAATTTGACAATTTGACGTCAAAAGTGCATTCCTGCACTCAACTATTGATGAGGAAATAATCATTTGTACTCCCAAGGGCTCAAAGAGAACCTCACGATAACTCAAACTTAAAAAGTCTCTCTATGTTCTCAAACAGGTGCCAAAAAACTGGTACAATACTCTCACTACTTGGTTCAAAGAAGTCCGCTTTGAGGAATCATCATGCAACCCATGCCTCTACCTAACTCGCAATGGGAAGTCCCAACTGTTCTTTCACGTGGACAACCTGGTTCTGGTTGGAGATGGCGACGACTTCAAGGCAAAATTTTGAAATTGTTTCTCTGGGTCAACAGCAAAAACCCCGACACCATTCTGGGTATGAAAATAGAGGTACGGGGCGACAAAATCCTTCTCAGCCAGCCTAAGCACATTGAACTTGGGCTCAAAGAACTTGGCCTAGAAGACGCCAGGACCAGTAAGACTCCTTTTAATCAGAATTTTCAACTTAAAACTGCCACCAATGAAGAGTTTGAGCAGTTCAAGGCCCTCAATGTCAACTATAGATCAGCAATCGGCCTATTGAATCATATTGCGTGCTACTCACAGCCCGACATCAGCTTTGCGGTGTCTAGTCTGTTGAGATTTAACGTCAAGCCTGGTCTACCCCACTGGAATGAAGTAAAGAAGACCTGGAAGTACCTGAAGGGCACTCTGCATATTTGACTCAGCCTGGAGGTTAAAAACGCCAACTCTCCAATCTTGGCCTACTCAAATGCATCTTGGGCTGACAATCCCAACACTCAATGTCTCAAACTGGCTTTGTCTGCGCCGCGTATGGATGCATCGTGTCCTGGAATAGCTTCAAGCAGAAGAACATCACCTTCAGTTCCACGGATGCCAAGCTCAATGCGTTTGTTGATGCATTCCATGAGGCCACTTGGATTAGGGCTCTGGCATGCAAGATCTTCTTAACCAAGTCAACTTCCATCATAATTCACACCAACAACAGCAGCCTGATTGACAAGATACAACAATTTGGATCTAACTCTAAGACTCAAAACTTAGATCTGAAAACAAAGGGGATGAGAGAAGAGCTGAATTCAGGGAATATCACGGCCAAACTAATAAAATCAGAAGAAATTCCCGCAGATGCTCTGACCAAAAGCTCTAATCTACCTAGTCTCAAGATTCTTCAATCATTCTTTGGATGTCTTGGGCCCGCATAGCGTGGTCCATTCCTTTTTATCCTCTTTTTTTCTTTCTTTTCTCACTCTCTCTCATTTTTTTCATGATTCTGGCTTGATGTAGTAGGCTCTTCATCTCTCCAGGCATGGGGCGTGTTTATTTATTGCGGGCATGGGGGAGCCCAGCTCTCAGTTGACCGGGGGAACTCACCGCTGCTTTGGACCCCCGCTCTTGGAGGAGAACACCAGACTGAGATGACAGATCATCCCCGAGTGATCAATTTCAAGTTCCATCGTCTCTTCACACCTTCAGAACCTCAATCTCAGATACTCTGATTCTCTGGCTGGCTCACCTCTCAATTTCTTGTTTCTTCCTTCAATCTTCTTTCTTCATTCCTCTTTTGTACTGCTCCTTCTATCCTCATCCTCCAACTCACAACCCTCACTCAACCTAAGCTTCACGTTTGACATGCCTCAATGACTGCCTGGTGAGATTCATCACATCCAATTTCTTACTCATGATTTGAAGCACTCATTCAAACTGTGAACTACCAGCCCCCACACTTCAACTCTTAAATCAACCTCAGATTAATTCCGTCTCATCTCCCTAATGTCTTTTCATTTCCAATTGAGTGCAGTCTCTTCCTGTTTGTTCTTTCACTTGTTCTCATTTCCTTAGACTATTCTCCTGATATTCTTGCTTATCAAGATTGTTCTTCTCAGCCTTCAGTCTTGTGTCAGGTCTTTAATCAATAAAATGTCTTCACGGTTAAAAGCCGGGGGAAAAGATGATGATCTTTAAATGGATGGGAAAGATGGCATTTGTGGATATTAAGAGTGGAAATGGGAGTTGAAGTCAAGGGTTGTGGTGGGATGGGATGGGGGGAAATTGCTTGAGGGGAGAAAAAGGTCCTTTTCAAGTAGTTCTTGATGGTTGCTTCAGCAAGGTGGTTGAGTAGTGGGTGGGGGAAAACAATCTGTGGCATTTTGAATATTCAATTGATCTAAAAGTGCTGAGTGGTGGTTTAGGGCTTAAGACAGTCTGAATCCAAAAGTCAACCTTGAGGAATCCAATCTCACTGCTCACCGGAAATTTTTGTGACTTGTGCTAGCAGTATTGAAACTATGGGACAATCACTCTTTTGAAACGTTGAATTATGAATTATTGTGCAAATAACAATTTTAAGAAATGTGGCAGATGAAAAATACAGCTAAAATTATCAAAAAAGTATTCAAATCACTTGAAAGATGACACAGTAAAGCTAGAGAAAATCAGAGAAGAAATGACAGCACTCATATTAAACATTTGAGCTTGGTAACTTAGAGATTGGAGGGGGTTCTGGGCTGAATGGCAAGTTGGAACAGGAATTTTTGTTCATGTGGTTCATGTAGTCATGAGAAATAGCCTTGGCTAGATCATGCCGGGTGGGTAATTTCAATTTTCCATTATCTTGAGGGTTCTCAGATATACTGAGCATTATGGATTGAATGTACATTTGAAGGTGAGTTCATATGGGTTCCTTGGCTGAAGGTCTTCCATCTGAGAGAGACTGAATTTTTTGAATTAAACAGAGGAGTTCATGACAATCACATAAAGAAGCAATCCATCTGTCTATTGAAGCAATGAAGATCCCCCAGATGCCAGCAAGCAGGTAGAAGACAAAAGGGAGGAAATTGTGGCAGCATTCTATTTGAGTCAATTCAGTGCAACATTGTTCATTTGGAAACTCTGAGACAGTGAGGGAAGAGTGGTCAACAGTGGAGGCTGGAGGGTCTTTGCACTTGTGCTTTTTCTTCTTGCCGGTGGAGGGCTCCTTTGGGTCTTTTGTGGAATGAGCCTGAAGTAAGGTGAAGCTGATCATGATATCAATAATGATGCTGCGTAGCTCTTGAAGACAGTCCCTTGGCTCAATGGGCATAGCCTCTGACTGATTGGTGGGCATAGCCTCTGACTGATTAGTGTTGGCCTCATTTTCTAGAACCATGTGATGCTCTATTGAGCAGGGCTGCAGTGAATTTGGAAATTTCTTGATGCTTTGGAGCCACATAACCATTTGTAGGTTTGCCTTGATATTTGAGACTGGAGATGTGAGAGGATAGGGAGGCTGTGCACACATTTCATTGGCAACTGTTTTCACTGAGAAAGCCACTGTCTTGGCCCATTTATTGATTGCTTTCCCAGTGGGATGGTCCAAGACATGAAGAAAGGGCACCAGATTGGATTCTAGATGAGAATTTTTCTGATCTAGGGGGGGTGCAATAGCGGGACAAGAATGGCTGTTCTGCAGGCGGTTGAGGGAAGGAAAATTGATGATGTCTTTTGCCCACCATGGCTCATGTGCATTGGAGCATAGAAACTCTGTTTCTGTGAAATGAAAAAGTGGTCATTAGAAAAAAGAAATCTTGCAAGTTGATGGGATGTTCAAATAAAACTAACCTTGCTCATGTATCTGCCAAATCCAGTTACCATACTCAAAATTGGATGAATGGTAGATGTACCGCATTTCTGGTGGTTCCATTGTAGTGGTGCCTGGAGACAGAAATCCAAAAAGTTCTTCACCGCATCACATCCCATTTGAAGTTTCTTTGGAGATTTCCTACCCTTGAAAGATTGAGTGATTGAATGAAGCTCCTTGCGTATTCTTTTGTTGTAAATGATGGTACAATAACCTGTACTTGCTTGATCATCAAAATCATAAGTGGGCTCCTCATCTTGGGGAGAATCCATACCAGAAACAATGGGCTGGGGAGAGGTTGGGTCTGGTTCAATTACTAATGCTTGATTGGATGTCTCAGGTTGATCTGGGGATACCTGGGATTGCTCAGATGTGACTTGGGGTTCCTCCATGGTTGCAGTGGGTTGGACACATAGGGAAGGTTCAGGAGTTATTTGGATTTCTGGTTGAGGGAAGGGGGAAATGGCTTCATGATTTGATGCTGCATCAGGGGAGGAGGGGGCTGGATTGTGATTTCCCATGATTTATAGATGTGGGGTCATTTCCACAGGGGGATGAGTCAAGCGTGGACGTTTTGGAGGTGGCTTTAATGGGGGCTGTTGGGAAAATGAAGAGCTGGGTGTGATGCTCAGCCATTCTCTGCAGGGGAGACACCTTTTACAATTGTATTCTAAGGGGAAAAAAACCAATCAGACCTCCAAATCTGCAAATGTGAAGAATGACAGTGGGGCAAAAACTAACTTTTTTGGATATCAGTCAAGCTGGAGTTTAACCTGTTCACAGTATCTTGGATTGAACTGGTGATCCTGAGGCAAGCACAGGTAGTGACCATCTCTTGAATAGTATCAAAATTCTGATAGAATTCTTCCTCAGTTAATTCATGGACTTCTGATGCGGGGTTGGAATTGTCTGCAGGCGCTGAGAGTTGTTCATCTTCATGATTTGATGGTGAGGACTCTGTTGATTATTCCAAGGCATTAGTCAATGTATGCCCAAGGTTGGTAGGGATTTTTCTTTCAATTTGATAAAATACAAAACAATGGGTTAACAAACCTGAAGGTGGGATTGATTGTGTAGGAGCAATGGATGCCATTGTGAGTGGATTAATAAATAGATGGGAAAAAGATGTGAAGCTGGCTCGGGGGGTATTGGGGAATGGAGAAAAAGGGGAAAACCTGAGGGAAGGGAAGGTTATTTATAGCCATTTACAAGAAAACTTGTTTCATTTTTCTTGCTGAAACCCACCAAACAAACATGGCTGCTGACCATGTCTACATGATGCAACATGCAGATCCACAGTCATTTGTGTTTCATGCTGGTGTGATGCATGTGGCTTGCATTATCTGGGGATAGACCTGTGCATATGTGAGCTTTTCTGACTTGCTGCATTAGCTGAAAAATAATCTTGCACATTTATGGATGATGACAATTGCTTCTCATGACAGAGTGCAACAATTACAATGCCTCATGGACAGTTACCAATGTTCTTCTTAATGGTAGCTGACCATTGCAGCTCTTTATGGATGATGAAAATCGATTATCATGAGCAACTATTACCATGAGAATGCCTGATGGAAAGCAAGCAATGTTCTTCTTAATGATCACCAACCATTTCAGTTCTTTATTGATGATGAAAATTGGTTCTCATGAGCAACTTTGACCATTAGAATGCCTCATAGAAACTGAGAAATGTTCTTCTTAATGGTCTCCAACCATTGCAGTTCTTTATGGATGATTACAATTGAATCTCATGAGCAACTATTACCATTAGAATGCCTCATGGACAGCAAGCAATGTTCTTCTTCATGGTTGCCGACCATTGAAGTTCTTTATGAATGATGAAAATTGATTCTCATGAGCAACTGTGACCATTAGAATGCCTCATGGAAAGTGAAAAATGTTCTTCTTAATGGTGGCCAACCATTGCAGTTCTTTATGGATGATGACAATTGATTCTCATGAGCAACTGCGACCATTAGAATGCCTCATGGATGGTGACCAATGTTCTTCTTAATGGTTGCTGACCATTGCAGTTTTTTATGTATGATGACAGTTGATTCTCATGAGCAACTGGAACCATTAGAATGCCCCATGGATGGCAAGAAATGTTCTTCTTAATGGTTTCCAACCATTGAAGTTCTTTATGGATGGCAAGAATTGATTCTCATGAGCAACTTTTACCATTAGAATGCCTCATGGATGGTGACCAATGTTCTTCTTAATGGTTTCCGACCATTGCAGTTTTTTATGGATGATGACAATTGATTCTCATGAGCAACTGCAACCATTAGAATGCCTCATGTAAGGCAAGCAATGTTCTTCTTAATGGTTTCCAACCATTGCAGTTCTTTATGGATGGCAAGAATTGATTCTCATGAGCAACTATTACCATTAGAATGCCTAATGGACAGCAAGCAATGTTCTTCTTAATGGTTGCCGACAATTGAATTTCTTTCTGGATGATGAAAATTGATTCTCATGAGCAACTGTGACCATTAGAATGCCTCATGGACAGTGACCAATGTTCTTCTTAATGGTTGCCAATTGTTGAAGTTCTTGATGGATGATGACAATTGATTCTCATGAGCAACTGCGACCATTAGAATGCCTCATGGAAAGTGACCAATTTTCTTCTTAATGGTTGCCGACCATTGCAGTTCTTTATGGATTGCAAGAGTTGATTCTCATGAGCAACTGCAACCATTAGAATGCCTCAAGGATGGTGACCAATGTTCTTCTTAATGGTTTCCAACCATTTATTCTCCTGCCAGTTTCACATCAAGGACAAGAGTGTACCACACAATGTCACACAGTGTAACATCTTATCTACACATATGGGAGTATTGGTGACATGCGGTGGAACAACACGCATGATGTGAATTGTGAGAAAATTTACTGATGGCATAGTGGAAAAATTGTAATTATCAAGAATTGTGATGCAAGAGTAATGTACAGGATAGTGAGGAGGGAAGACAACAACCATATGAGTGAGATTGGGAAGAAGAAGATGAGAAGCTAAGGGAGAGGGGATTTAGGTGTCATCCTGCAGGGATTGGAACACTTCCCTCCAATCCCTGGTGGTGAGAATAGTTGACCTCAATATGATATGAGCAAAATTTCTTGAATCAGCCAACTGTAAGGTTGGTGGATATATTTCCAGGAAAAAAAGACTTGCTGGGAAAGTTTCTCCTTGCGTTTCTGAATCTGAAGGAGAGATGGAAAATTCAGTGAGGTGCATATGATGAATGGAGTATGAGGATGTTAACTTTTGAATATTCTCCTCAATGGTATTGGGTTCAATGAGGTAATAAACCTGCACTGGCCTTGTTTGACCCATTTGATGCAGCCGATCAACTGCCTGTGCCTGGGTTTTGGGGTTCCAAAGGGGTTCCTATGTAGATCAAATGAATGTAGAGTAAGTAAATGGCAAAATTCTAGAAAGTATTGGGTGCTTACCATGATGAATAAAACATTGGCTGATGTGATTTTGATTCCAAACCAGCCTCCTGAATGGAGGCACAAAGCACATAAGTTGTGCTACTTGCTGAAAACTGCTCAAGAATTGATTCTTTCTGTTTTGCTTTTAACCCTCCATCCAGACAAAAGGAGGATATTCCATATTCATCTAGTTTCATTCCAATCGTGTACATGAGGGGAGAAAATGGACTTTTGAGTGGGGTCTCATTGGAAACAGGAGAAAAAGACAGCCAGCTTACAGATCAAGGCAACGTGTCCAAAACAAGAGGACCACAACTTTGCTTGCTCCAGCTACCACCACTGATCCTGGCTGAATCATTCCTAAAAGCTTTTTGATTTTCAAGCTCTCAAGGCAGGTGTCAATATTAATGTGGTGGACAATTGTTTCAACTACCGTGCTGTGATCCTTGGTACCCAACTCTTCTGGGAGGATGAATTTTCCATTTTTGTCCATGATGACATTGGGGTCTGCCAAAACCAGATGATTACATGCTCCTATGAGCTGGCCAAGATCTTTGAGGAGAAACAACCTCATCGGCTTGGATCCATCAGCAGGCAGCTCATTCCTGATCTTAGAAATGAATTGGTCCTGGAGTTGGCAGTAGAAGTCTTCCGCTGCAGGTGAGAGTGGTGTCTTGATGTAGTTGTGAGTAATACTGGGGAGATTTGAAAGCTAATCAATCTTGGTCCTTCAAAGGGTGGTATGTTGGAGGACCATTTGTATTGGGGCAAAGTCCCCTGCTTTTAGGTGGGGCAAAAGGGTAGTTGCCCAGTCACTGTACTCATTTTCTAGACTTATACCCAGGAAGCTAAGGAGAGAGAGGAGATCTTGAAGGCGGTTTTTCACTGGCTTTCCTGTGAGAAAAACTCTACAATTGGTGGCAACCTGGGTGACAACTTGGGAAAGCTTGGCCTTGGTATTTTGGATAGTGCTGTCATGCAAATGAATTGCAGTCAGTTTGGTCCCACAAAAAATACCTGGCTAGGAAAGATGGCCAAATGAATGTTGGATTTACTTTGCCTCATCCAAAATAATCCTGAAACATTTTATGGAGAAGATAATGGAGCGTGAGGTGTTTCAGTTGGCTTGCATTTTGTTGTATTCCAAAGAAACCAGTTGATATGATGTGAGAATCACATCTTCATGTTCCAGTTGACAATCCATGGTCTGATGCCACCATTTTCAAAGGTAGGTGAGAAAATTGATGGCCGTTGACTGCGTATGATTCATAATCTCTCTTTTCCAATTCTTCAGGAGGCGTGGGGGTGTTATCACCAGTGCGGCTTGATGTGGAGGTTTTTCAGGGGGGATTCAGGGGAAGGCCATAGGTCTGGGCTTGCAGCAAGGTGGTTGCAATAATTGAAATCAATTTTATTGTTTTAGCAAGACCCATTTCATTGGCCAGGATAGATCCAAGTGGGGATTCTGGAATTTCCTCACCCCTTGTAAGAGCTATGCTCTCACCAGTGATATTGTTCTACCATAGTGCACCACTATCCATTGAGGTCCTCTTCCACAAATCCAAGGCAGATGCAGCACATGGTGATTCCCTATCAAGGAGGAAAGCAAGTCCTTGAGACTGATGTGGTAGAAATGGGGTTTTGATTACGTTTGCAGGAGGAGAAACAGGGTCCAGATCACGCCCACTGGGCACCTTGAGTAGAGTGGGGCTGTAATGTAACTCTTTGATAGCAGACGGGAGGTCTAAAATTTCTGTGGCAAGGTTTTAAAGGGAAATGGATTTTGTTTTGCATGATTTTATTGTGGAGGGCATTCAAGGGTAATGAATGAGGAAACAATGGAGGTGGTGATGGCCATGAGATCACTTTTGCAGCAAAATATCAATAATTCCAAATTGAATGTGACAAAAGGCTGGGAGGAGACATGCAGAACTGCCTCAACAAAGATCTGTGAAGCTTTCTGGTTGGGAAATTCCAAAGGGCATTTCCCAGCAGGGCCAAATTATGTTTGATTGGGGATATAAGTGAGAAGGAGACGTGACAGGGGAAGTGGTAAGGAGCCCACAGGTTGATCTAGGCTTGGGATTCTGACAAAAAATTTGCCATCTTGGCAAAGAAGGGAGACCCAATGAGTTGATGGGTTGGAAATGAGATAGGGAAGAACAGTTTCAGAAATTGAGGTGAGGGTGGTTTTGAGGAGGCCAAGACATTTGGAAGTGAAGGAAGCCACGGCTAAGGTTTGATGAATTAATGTGATGAGTAGGGGATTTAATAGACGGATGGATGGAATATGTTGCAGTTTTTGAGAAGAACAATGATTTTGAGGGGGGAAAAAAGCATGTGAAGGTGAGTACTTAAATCTTTGAGCTGACCAGGAGGTGGCTCTGTGGTAGGAATTTGTGTCAACACATGGCATAGTCTCATGCTGATGATGTACACCGTTGTTGATCAAACTACATACAATTCTGGAAATGAGTGGCATATGACGTAATTACGTTCAGGGTTATGCAAATTCTCATTGTGGAGGTATGCATAAGGGTTGGAGGGTTGACGTCTCACTTGCGTCAATTGTGGTAAATGGTCTGCCACAGAATGATTTGAGAGGGTCTGAAATTGACTTGTGTGCTGGGTGGCAATCTTACAGCTCCATTTTTGACAGATTTACATGGGATGAATGGAAAGGATGCTGGTGAAGGAATCCAGAATGGAGTTGTACTCTGGGGGGTGCTGGTGAAGGAACCAAAAATGAAGTTGTACCTAATGGTTGGCAACCATTGGAGAAAGATAATGGTTGGCAACCATTGGGGCAAGCTAATGTTCAGAAACCATTGGGTTGCACACTAATGATTGATGAAAATTGGAGCAAGCTAATGGTTGGCAACCATTGGGTTAGATGCTAATGGTTGGAGAACATTGGGGAAAGCTGATGCTTGGCAACCATTGGGGAACCCTAATGGTTTGCAACAATTTGGGAAAGCTAATGGTCGGCAACCATTGGCGCAAGCTAATGGTCAGTGACCATGTTGGCAACCATTGGGGAAAGCTAATGGTCAGCAACCATTGGGTTACACGCTAATGGTTGATGACCATTGGGCCAAGCTAATGGTTGGCGACTGTTGAATCTTTGATTCAGTCACTATCTCTCAGTTCCATTATTTTCAGTTCCTTCATCTCATTCATTCTATCCTTTTATTTATTTCAATTATTTTTTTCTTCATTTTATTTTTATCTTTATGTGCGGCCATTATGTCTCTATATGTGTCTCCTCATCTGAGCGCGCTTCTTCTTCTCTTGCAAGCACGTACCAGTGCCAATAATCCAGATTTGGATTGCAGCTAAGCTACTACCTGGGTCCTGACTCGGGCACACCTCCTTCCTCTTTCCTCACACAACTACATCAGTTGTGTCATAGGATTGAGGGTGTCTTGAGTCAGGTAAGCTCTAGCCTTAAACTCTCCCTATCTTGTTCTCAATCTAACTATCCTTGATTTTTGAGTCAGTTCAATTCCAGTTTTCTATTGCCAATGTGATTACCAATTTCAAGTAAAGGTCTTCTGCAGCCTCACTACGTCAAATACTGGTTTTAGGTTATTATTCCTTTCATCCTCTCTTGGTTGTTCCTTTTACAGTTTTCTTGTTACTGTCTCTTGTTTCTCCTCAGTTTCTGACAGCAATCAATGGTTTTAGTTGCCTCCAATTTTTACAGATTTACATTCCCAAGGCTCACCAACTTCACCAGGATGAACACTCTTAAATCCCACTATGTCCGACCACAACAAACCAAGTCCTAAAAATCTCAATATACCACCCCTAAGCAAAACCAATTTGGCTTGCTGGGTAATGTGAATGAGAAGCTATCTTTGTAGAAAAGGACTTCTCAAGTATTTTGAGGACACAGAATTTGAATCCCTTGTTGCTGCTCCCTCCACTGGTCCCCAGAGGAAGAAGAGTTACAAAGCTTCAGACCTCATCATCCAAAATCTAGGAGACACCGCATTTGACGCTGTCATAAACCCACTTAACCACTCAAAATCTCCACTCATCTGGCAAACAATCCTAGACCAATATGCATCCCAATCCACGAACAACAGAGGACATATTTGGTTGAACTTCATCCAATACAACTTTGATGGAAATCTGCATACCTATCTACAAGAGTGCAGAAAACTTATGAATGAACTGGCCGTTGTTAAGCTCAAAGTTCCCCAAGACATACTTAGCTACAATATTCTTGCTAAACTGACAGCAAAATTTTACCACGTAGTTGACAGAATTCTCCTAAATGGCAGGTTACTTCAAAGCCCAACTCTGGTCCTCAACAAGCTGCAAGAAGTGACCCATCTAGAATCTGCCCAAGCACTCCCTAACTCAATCACTCCCACAACAAATCCTCTTGAAAAAACTGGATCCACTGCCCTGCTGAAAACAAAAACCCAAAAAGGCCCCAAACATCCATGCTCAAAGGGTCATCGAAACCCCCTTGCCAAACATCCTGAGTCACATTGCTGGCATCTACTAGACCTGACAAGAACACTGCCCAAGCTCACCACTCCCAACCTATAGAACCAAGCACATCAGCCACCAAAAATCCTGCCAAACCAGCCAATACCTTCTACAACGCTCAGCTCTATCAGTAGGCAATCATTCCTGACTCTAAGAAGAGGACTGTCCTGCCTCCTGTTCTGGACTCTGGGGCTAGTCATCATATTGTGAATGATCCCAAATACCTTCTCACCTCAAAACCAATCAACCTGAAAGTGGGATTGGGCTCTTACTCCTCAGCCCATCAAGCCACGGCTATAGGGACTTCCAAACTTGTCAATCACATGGGCTCCAAAATAGTACTGAAGGATGTCCTGTTGATACCAGATCTGAACAGATGCCTCCTTTCACTGGACAGACTTCTAGTGCGTGGAAATTTGGAGTGGTCACCAAGACCAGACTATGATATGATTGCAAATGAAGGTCAGTAGGTCTTGAAGAAACAATAATTCAGAGAGAAGAGATTTAAATGAGACAACCAACAGGAAAAGATAATTGGCAAAACTAAAGAGTCAGGATATGCGTGTGAACAATCAAAGATGAAGAGACTCCTAATTAGTTGAGAACAAGGAGAAAGCAATGAGTAGCTGGCAGACGTTGTACGCAATATTTGATTGGGAAGTTATTTACTATTGCCAATTGATTATGTTGACGGAGCCAGCCTTGTTGGTATGATAGTAGACTTGAGCGCCTTGAACAATCTATCAAAAGAAAGAGGTGAAGGACCATTGATGATTGAGTTGATACTGTTGGTCTTACGATTGATGTACTGGCTGCTTGAGTTACTTGAGGTTAGTGCGTTGGAAGTCGTCGTATTGGTGGAGCTGTGATGGTTTTTATTGATTCGAGTTGATGGTTGATGAGATCGTCTTCAGACAGTAGGAGCGTTGATGGTGATTGAGGTTTAGTCAAACAGAGAGCGCGCGACTTGTGAGTTAGAGTATCTGCACTGGCAGTAGAGACAATGAAGCGTAGAAGGAGACAGATAGATAGCAAGTAACCCGAGCAACAAATCACAACAATGGCAGTCTAGAAAAGAAACAAAAGAAAACACAACATGATGAGCATATTTCTAACACTCCCCCTCAACTCAATGATCAGTGAAAGAGAGAACTAAAAGAATTCACAAGGCGAACATTTGAAGTTTTGTTGGCTGCCTTGGTCAAGGCATCTGCCGTCATGGAGAGCGAAGGAATGAGTCAAACTTTGATAAGTCCGTTTTCGAAATCATTCCTTAGACTCTTAGTTTTCAGGTCAATGTGCTTGACCTTTGAATTAGAGCCGAATTTTTTAATTTTGTCATCTAATCCCTTATTATCAATCAGGTGCAGTGGGCATTTGAACTTTGTCCGATAAATGTCTTGTATTATTGTGTTCAGCCATCAAGCTTCAAGGTGACAGCTTGATAATGCTGCGCACTCTGATTCGGTGGATGAATGGGTGATGCATCGTTGGCGTTGGCTTGTCAAGTACAGGGGACTCCCCTTGAAGGCGCATATGAAACCAGTTTGCGAGACTCTTGAATGGGGCTCGTCACCCCAAGTTGCGTTGCTGAAGCAAACCAATCTGTCGGAGATAGATCGTGGTCCTAGGGAGAGGGTGACGTCTTTTGTTTTTGAAAGATAATTCCACACATGTAGTAGTTCATTCCAGTGACTCAATCCGGGACAATTGCAGTATCTAGCCAGGCTGGATACAGCAAAGCTTATATCGGGCCTAGCAAGTCCTGCTATAAAATTCAATTGACCAATAGGCGACCAGTAGTTGATGTTGAGGTCCAGAAACTTCTTGTGATCCTCGTCATCTGCAGGCTGAAGATGGAGGCCAGGAGTGAGCGGTGTGGACACAGGGTGACAGTTGTCCAAGTCCAGCTCTGTCAGTCCCTTTTCTATGTGAAGTGGCAGAGAGAGTTGGATCAGCCCGTCGCGACGTTCAACTTTCATTCCAAGTAGAGTGTTGGGTTCATGCGCTGAGGAGTTGCGAAATTTTGAAAGAAATGCATCCTTGAAGCAAGTCACGTTACCAGCCACTATGAGATCATCGACGTGAAAGAACACCACGGAAACTTGATTGGTGCCAATATACAGGCATGGATCTCCGTTGGATTCTTCGTACCCTTGCGACTTGATCCACTTGCTTAGCATTCGGTACCAGTTCCTAGGTCCTTGTTTTAGTCCATAGAGTGATTTTTTCAGTCGTAGATACTTGGAATTCCTACTACAACCGTATGGGGTTTTTATGTATACACGCTCCTCAAGGTGTGAGTGAAGGAACGCCACCTTAACATCTAGTTGAAGAAGTTCAAGATTCTTGTCAGCAGCGTAGGTGAGGACGCCTCTCAACAAGGCCACCTTGCCTGTAGGTGCGTATGTTTCTAAGTAATCTAAACCGTATCACTGTTGAATCCCTGTACACACAGTCGGGTCTTGTGAGTGACAGGTTCACCATGGGCGTTCTGCTTGATCTTGAAGACTGGAACAACGTTTAATGGGTTGGTGACTTCATCCTCATCAGCTTCTTCCCATACGTTTTGGTCTTCAATCGTGTTGAATTCCTTGAGGGCCGACTCTGTCCATACAGGAATCTCCATGGCTTCTTGAAGACTTTTGGGTATTCCCTCGGCTACGAAGCCATATCTATCTGGTTTGGAGAGTCTGTTCCGGTCTCAAAGAGTAGGACAAAGATTGTTTTCAACGCACATTTCACCGTTGGAGGAACCATCGGATCCGTCGGGTTCTGGTTCCAATTCATTTGCAGAAGCCTCATCTTTGATGGTAACTGGCGTGTGATTGGATTCCAACTGTTGAGGAGCTTGGACAAGAATCTGTGTTGGAGTGCTCGTCTCGACTTCTACGTCAGGAATGATTGATGGTCTCTGGGAGTTGAAGATGACGTGTTTGGAGTCAATGATATTTCCGGTGGAGTTCAAGATCTTGTAAGACAGGAATTGTGGATTGAATCCAATCAGAGTCCCTGGGGCTCCTTTTTCGTCGAGCTTGGAGCAAACTTTGGTCTGGTTTAATTTGTAGGTCAGTGAGGTGCCCAGAGGTTTGATATAGTCGTCAGGTAGAGCCTTGTTGTGCATCTTGATCCAAGGAGAGGTGTCTCGTTTATTTTTGGGAATTTGGTTTAACATTAGACAGCACCCTCTTACCACTTCATGCCAAACCAATTTAGGCAGACCTGTGTCGGAAATGGTCGTGCAAACAGATTCCATAACGGTACAATTTGCTCGTTCAACCCTGCCGTTATGTTCTGAGTGGTAAGGTTTGCTTATTATTTGATTGATTTGGCGTTGTCAATAGAATGATTGTAACTTGGCGTTTACAAAATCTCCCCCTCCATCCGAGCACACCTCTCTGGGGTATCGATTGGACTTCCTGTATTGGTTCTCGATAATGAAAATTATTATTTAGGTAGCATCGCTTTTGGCTCTGAGAGGAAAGCAGGAAATGTAGCCAGAGAACGAGTCGACAAGATTTAGAATATATCTGTAACCTCCTTTGGAGGTTGGCGAGATGGGGCCCATGAGGTCTAAGTGAATCTTGTCAAAACAATTATCGGCAATGGTTTGTTGATTTTTGAACGGTTGCGTGGAAATTTTGGATTTATGGCAGCTAAGGCACTCAAAGTCTCTCTTCAGGTCGGGCGGGATCGTCAAGTTAAGAAAATTTTCCATTCTTGCCATGCTGGCATGACCTAATGAGCGATGGATTTGAGACAGATCCGCTTGAGAGTAATGGCAGTTGGCTGAATTTTTGATCATGTTGATTACGAACAAGTTGTTAGTGATTTTGCCCGATAAGAGAATTCTGCCGCGGTTCAACAGCTTGAAGGTACTGGGACTGATTGAGGAGTTCACTTGCAGAGAGGCTCCTTTTTCCATCAAGGCCCCAAGTGAGATCAGGTTCACCGTAGATTCTGGTACCCAGACTGCATCGGATAGAGTAATGAAGGCATCCTTCGTAGCAAGTGATACTTTGCCCGATCCTTCAATTGTGATAGCTGCATCCTTTTTGCCAGTTTGAATCCGTCCAGAACCATTTCTCAAAGTAAGAGAATTGAAGCAGTCCTTGTCTGTTAACATGTGTACAGAACACCCTGAATCCAGAATGTAGTGGTTTGAAGGAATGTCGTCACTTGTGTTGAGTCCGCAGAAAAACAAATAGAAATGCGCTTCCTTGGCTTGTGTTGGCTTCAATTTCTTACCACGACTATGAGCATTTGGAGGTTTGAGTTCCGGGAACTCAAACCAGCACGATTTGGCGGAGTGAGAGGTGACTTCAGGGTTATTCTTTCCATTTTCACACCTGGGTCTGCGATAAAGTGCCACATTGACGGGTTCCGCCTTGTCTTCCTGCGCCATAATCTCGTTCTTATGCTGAATTAGGTGGTTAAGTACGACATCAATTTTCATTTCGCTGGTGATGTGCATGATTTGCGACTTCATGCTCTGCATTGAAGCCGGAAACTTGAACAACACGAGATAGGCTATGATGTCGGATGGCAGTTCTATCCCTACTTCAGTCAGTTTTTTGAGATAAACTTTGACAGAGGTCACGAAGGCTTTGATATTGGAGTCCATGGAAAGATGGAGGAAACCATTGAAGACCCTTGCCCTGTTTGCTGATTGTGAGGAGGCAAAGTGTTCTTGGGTTGACAACCAGATTAGCTTAGCGTTGTCCTCATTAAGATAATTGATGATATTGTTGTAGGTGTTCGAATCTAGCTTGGCGATGATATGTGCCACGAATTCTTGATTTGTGTCTTCTTCTAGGCAATTCGAAGGGTCAGGATCGTTCATGATAGAGAAAATCCCGCGCAGTTTGAATAACTTTTCAAACTTCTTTCGCCACATACTATAGTTGTCTGCTGTTAGAAGCGGAGTCGATTCAATTAACAACTTGATTGCTAAGGATTTGTAATTTGTAGCATCTCCCCCTGGTCCTGGCGTCTGAGAAGGCCCCGGTCAATCCATTACGAGCGGAAGGCTTTTAACCGTGTGGAAATTTGGAGTGGTCACCAAGACCAGACTATGATATGATTGCAAATGAAGGTCAGTAGGTCTTGAAGAAACAATAATTCAGAGAGAAGAGATTTAAATGAGACAACCAACGGGAAAAGATAATTGGCAAAACTAAAGAGTCAGGATATGCACGTGAACAATCAAAGATGAAGAGACTCCTAATTAGTTGAGAACAAGGAGAAAGCAATGAGTAGCTGGCAGAGTTGTACGCAATATTTGATTGGGAAGTTATTTACTATTGCCAATTGATTATGTTGACGGAGCCAGCCTTGTTGGTATGATAGTAGACTTGAGCGCCTTGAACAATCTATCAAAAGAAAGAGGTGAGTGACCATTGATGATTGAGTTGATACTGTTGGTCTTACGATTGATGTACTGGCTGCTTGAGTTACTTGAGGTTAGTGCGTTGGAAGTCGTCGTATTGGTGGAGCTGTGATGGTTTTTATTGATTCGAGTTGATGGTTGATGAGATCGTCTTCAGACAGTAGGAGCGTTGATGGTGATTGAGGTTTAGTAAAACAGAGAGCACGCGACTTGTGAGTTAGAGTATCTGCACTGGCAGTAGAGACAATGAAGCGTAGAAGGAGACAGATAGATAGCAAGTAACCCGAGCAACAAATCACAACAATGGCAGTGTAGAAAAGAAACAAAAGAAAACACAACATGATAAGCATATTTCTAACATAGTGCATGAATCAAATATCTTGCAATTTGGCCAAAGTGGAATCTTGATCTACATAGAAAAGTTCCAGCTTGTTGGCTCAACCGTCAACCATCTTCTCAAAATATACCGCACTCAATTTGAGACCATTCCAACCCAATCTGAAATACACCACCTCTTGTCCAACAAGCTTGATTCCATATGGCATCACTGCCTTGGTCACCCAGGCGCCGCAACCCAGAGATTACTCTTCCCTACTACTGGCATGACCAGCACCAACTGCGACGTGTGCCAGACCTGCAAGATGACCACCACGCCATTCAATGGCCATTTCAAGGCTGAAAGCCAGCCTTTAGAAATTTTTCACATTGACCTTGTTGGTCTGGTCTCAGTAGAATCAGCCGGTGGTTGCAAATCTTTCTTAACTATTGTAGACCAATACTCCTGCTTCAAGACAGTTTCATTCCTGAAGAACAAGAGTGAGGCACTATTGGCTTTGAAGCAATTTGTGTCAGCCTCTGAACATTGTCTAAATCAAAAATTCATCACCTTACTCTCAGACAATGGTGGTGAGTTCACAAGCTCAGATTTTAAAAACTACTTTCAGGAAGCTGGGATTACTCATCACCTCTCACCTCCCCACACCCCCCAACAAAACGGCTTAGTAGAATAAGCAAACAGATGCATCATAGAGAAGGCCAGATGCCTGTTTAACCACAGCAAACTACCTC
This sequence comes from Puccinia polysora, assembly GCA_025617555.3. Taxonomy (NCBI): domain Eukaryota; kingdom Fungi; phylum Basidiomycota; class Pucciniomycetes; order Pucciniales; family Pucciniaceae; genus Puccinia; species Puccinia polysora. The sequence goes on from CM062614.1 coordinate 5,424,630, forward strand.
CGTGCTATTGGGCTGAAGCCATAAAAACTGCCACTGATCTTCTGAACCTACTGCCGGTAACATCTAACCACAAGAGCATTTCCTACGCCGTCTCGTTCAACGCCAAGTTCAACTACGACATGCTCAGACCTTTTGGATGCACCTTGTTTGTTCACATTCCAAAATCAAACCAAGATTTTAAACTGAGCATCACTGGCTTTAAGGGAATCGTGCTGGGTTACAGCAATAAATTCTCATCATACAAGATCCTCAACCCCGTTAATGGTAAAGTCCTTATCACTGCAAATGCAAGGTTCAATGAAAACAAATTTGGAGGAAGCGTTTCAACTCACTCTCCATTTCCGTGTTTGTCTTATCTCCCTGCCAACTCAGTTCACCTTCCTAATGATGGGGGACCTGCGGCAACCCTCAATTCTGATCCTTCACTATCCAAATCCATCATCAGGGAGCCTAATATCAACAACATTCATAAAGCCTGCCTCAGCAAAGGCAGCACCAACAACATAGTCACATACACTAGGCATGAAGGATCTCAACTCTATCTGGCGGTGAATTATTCAGATCCAGTCACTCTAGATGAAGGCCTGAACAACAAATTCAAATTAGAATGTATCAAAGCCATGAAACAAGAACTTCTAAACCTGGAATACTACAACGTGGGAAGAGCAAGCCATTGACCCTGACTCTAAAGCAATCAAATGTGTTTGGGTCTTTTGTACCAAGCGCAATGCCAACAACAAGATAATCCAATTCAAGGCTTGAATTTGTGTACAAGGTTTCAATCAAAGGGAGGGAGTCAATTTTGAAAGCTTTTTTGCCCCCATGGTGTGGAAACCAAAGGGGCAACACCCCTTAAGTCGTCCTTGAGTTCTGGAAGTTATTGATCAAAGCGTCTGTAAGGAAATTGGATGCAGCCGGTCAAGAGAGAGAGTGTGAGAGGGAGAGAGTGATAGAGCAATAATCAGATGAATTCCTTCCTTTCCAATCCAATCCAATCCGATGATAAAGAAGTCATAAAGTGAAGTGATCTCCCCTACAACCCAGAGTTGAGAGTGAAGTATTTAAGTCCTCCCTCTCAACCCCAACCTCAGTACAACCACAAGTAAGCTAGAATGATGAAATACAACCCCTAAGCACAGAACCCCAGCCCAACCCATGCCCCTCGATATCAACGTACGCCCGCTTCGTCCGCCCAACAACCCGTTCCAGGTATCTAGGGCGTACCGCGTGATCCAATCTTCGCGTCTTGCAATGCGCGATCCACTTGATCTGCGCGAGCCGTCTGATCCGCGTGAGCCTTCCAATCCGCGCAATTATTCCGATCCGCAATCCGGGCAACCCGTCCATCTCCCGTCTCCAGGTGCTGAGCCCGACCCAACCGCTGCTGGGCCTACCTGACTGCTTCTGAGCCCGCAGTGCGGCTAGCTGCGGCAAGGCCCTCCCCATTGCTGAGCGTGCGGCCGCTGCTGAGCCCGCCGCTATTGCTGAGCGCGCCGCCCGCAGCCCTTTCCCGACTCGCGTCCATAAAAGAGCACCACATCCCCCCCAACTTGAGTTCTGTCACCAGAGATCTCCCACCATCTAACCTTCCTTAGTTGCACCCCCTCCCCCACATCGTCACAACTACCCCACTCCTTGCCAGCAAGTACACTACCTCCCCCTTCTCCCTTGCTCTACCCCATGGCATCCTGCACCTATTGCAGCCGGAACAGCCTTGCCTGCTGGATCAATCCTGGCCGTTGCGCATGCATCCCTTGCCGCGCCGGCCACCACCGTTGCTTGCTGAGTTATGGTATGCCTTGTGCTTGTCTGCGTGCCCAACCCCGACCCCAACCGTGCAAGAGGGCCCGTCGCGACTCGTTTGTGGTTTCAAGTGCCAAGGAAGAGTGGACCCCGGCCGGCTCCCCCAACAACTCCCCTCCCAGCGCTCCTCCTGGCCCATCCTTGCGCCAAAGCCATGACTTGGGCTCACCGTACCATTGTTCTGGGCCTCCAAGACGCGCGGACTTCCCAAACTTTGCAGCGTATCAGAACCCGGCTCAAACCTGGGCGGCCCGGGTCCGCATCAACCAGCCCGCAATGGACCCGCTGTGGTGCCCCATCCTGGACACCTTGGCCACCTTAAGACCTCAATCCATAAACTGTTGCGCAAACGTACTGTAAAAAAAAAAAAAAACTTATCCTCAGGCTCATCCAAACCGTCCTTCATCTGCGCGCGTTGCACGTTGCGCATCCTTCATCCGCGTTGCTCATCATCCTTGCCGTTGCGCGTTGCTTGTCATCTCCGCCGTTGTCACTGCGCGTCCTCATCTTTGTTGTTGCGCATCCTCATCTTTGTTGTTGCATGTCCCAATCTCCTCATTGCTACCATCGCGCGGCGCTCATCCATGATTTACCAAATCCATCCCAACCGCACCCCCAAGCATTTGGCAAATCCTCGGATCCGTCAAATCTCCCATCTCACTTGATCTATCAGTTGTGAATCTCAAGCCTGTGGGGATTTACTCAACCGTTTCAAGCCAATCTCCTATCCGCCCATTGGCGCTCTCACAGACTTCATCCTTCACCTTTCCTGGGGGTCTCCCACCCACTTCCGCCTTCGGACAAGGGGTGAAGAGTGCCAACTACCACCTGAGGACATCCGCGGCGGTTTAGTTCATTTCTCTTTCCCACCCCGTCTGCCTTTTGATGAGGGGTGGGTGAGTCTGGTATTGTTGCGTGCGCCCATCCACGGACGGACGTGAGTGACCACATGATTTTCTTCCCTTTTCCACTCTATTTGTAGAATCCGTTGTACATAGTCTAACAGGGCCTCCTGCCCATATAAGGAGGGGCTCTCCCCTGCCTTTTTGATGAAGGGGGGGAGCATAGAATCATCCAGCATGAAATCAGCACACCCTTGATCCTTGAGCCTCCATAATCAAACCCTTGATCCCTGATCCTTATCACCAAACAATAGCCTTGCTGTTTGAAGAAAAATTCTGTCTGTTGAAATTTTTTTTTGAGTGTGTTATACCACTCCTTGATCCCTTTCTCTGACCATACTGGTCCTGATCCCTGATCACCTTTCTGGAGCCAATAACGATTGATTGAAGAGGTCTTATTAAGCATAAGACCTGGAGTGTTATACCTCCCCTTAGCTTCTTTGGAGTTGCATTCTGCCAGCCTACTTTTGAGTCCCTTGAGAAGTTTTGAGGTTATCCTTGCTTCAAATCAGTTACTGTTTGCTTTAGAGCTTCTTAAACATTGTGCTTTGTCCTGTACAGCCACCCACAGTTATCTGGTACCCTTCAAGCGCTTGATTGCGGAGAGTTGGGAAGGTTCATCAAGAACCTGGAGGTTGCTTGGGTTTGAGTTGATCATCCCCAATCTTCTGCTGACGACCAGAGTTATTAATGTGTGGGCGTTTTTTACATACAACAGCTTTTGTTCTTTGAACTCTAAGTGGACTTTAACTTCTTTTGTTCAAGTTTTTCCCTGCATAATCTTGTCTCAGATAGTGATATTCCTTTGCTACTGAACTATTATCATCTTTATCCTCTACTCCTTGATTCCTCATTTACCAGGTTCTGGACCTTGATCTCAGTTACATTTAAATATTTTTTTAACATTCAGGGGGGCAGCCTAAACAGCACCTTTCCCCTCCATAGAACTGCCACGGCCTAGCACCGTTTGGAGTCTTACATTTGGTCCCCCGGGCTGGGATTGAACCAGAAAACTTGGGATTTACAGTCCCAACTTGAAGAATCAACTCTGAAATCCAATCCAATTTTTTTTCTTTTTTTTTTCTGTTTGTTTTTTTTTAGATCTGATCCGTGGAGGCAACTTGGTCCAAAAGTAAGTCCTCCCCATTGTGCAGCGCCTGGGCAAGATCCTTGTTGTTTTTTTGAACCTCTACTCTTGCCACACTTGTGAGTCACCTTGGAACTCTGCTTGTTTGGATCTCTTAGGAACCCTCCAACATGGAATCTGCTGGATCCTCTTTATCTGTTTGGGCCAAGATGGTCAAAATCAAGCCTCAGAACAAAAATTTAGGCTTTAACGGTACAAATGTTGAATGATTCCTGGACTCCTATGAGATGGCTGCGGAGGTGGATGGTGCCAGTGAATATGATATGGATTATCAGTTACAGTTTTTCATCTCTTCTGGCAAAGTTATGGAGGTTATCAAATTGTTTGAGGGATTTGAAACTCACAACTGGCGGCTCCTGAAGGAGGCTATGTTGGACTATTGGGGAAAAATAGATGTAGCCAGATTTAATTTGCAAGACTTGGATGCCCTGGTTTCTCAATGGATCTCCAAGGTGGTATCTCCTCAGCCTCTGACTATCAGACTTTCAGAAAATTTTGGGACTCTATCCAGTCCTATCTTATCCGAAACAATCACATTGATACATTGGACAAAATTTGAGTGCAATTTTTTCAGTCTTTCTCTCCAGGAGTACAGGAGAGAATTAAGGATGAATTGGTGAAATCTGGATCCATGATCATGACAAGAGACAATTGGTTCAAGCTCCCTGCTTTCATGGTTATTAGGAAAACTGTGGATAAAGTGATGAAAGGTCAAACAGCTCTCACCTTTGAAAAACCTAAAATCACTGAACCAGTCCTTTCCCCCTCTTTTCAAGCATCTAACAAAATCATGAATAAGATGGAAGCCAATTGCAGACCTAAACCCAATCCTCAGACTCACTGGGACACACCTACTATAGATGAGATCACTAAATTACTTCAGGCATTTGAGAATAAAATAGATTAGAAAATATCCTCTTTAGCCACTCCTAAACCTGCTAATTCTGTTCCTAAGTCTACTATAGTCTGTTATTATTTCCATAGGGAAGGCCATGGTACCATTAGATGTCCAGAACTCCAGAAAGACAAGGAGGAAAAATTAGTAGAGCAGAAGGGAAATAATTTTTTCCTTCCTAACGGTGCTTTTATCCCATTTGATTTGTCTCGACCAATCCGTCATGTGGTGGCCTCATACCAACCAACAACTCCTAAGAAGGCATCCTTGGTCTCTGTGGATTTTCAATCATCCTGTGGAACTCTGCAACCTTTGTATCCCCCAGCTATCACTTCTTCCAGCTTCCCTGGAACCTATCAATCTGATCCAGCTAGGAAACACCATGAGGAACCAAAACCTCATAAGTCTCCTCCTCTTCCATCCTCCATTCTGCAAAAACCCGTTAAACGCCAATCTTCACCTGAGCCTCCTTCCTCTGATGTGGAAGACATGGAAGTAGAAAGGGAAAGACTTATGGAAAGGTTCCAAGACAACTCTGATCCTCCCCCTCTTCAACCTGCCCAACTCTCAGATCCTCTTCCATCACCTATTACACCTGATCTCCCTCCCTCCACCCAGACCAAAGTTTGATTTGAGAGGGGCATCTCCAAGGACTACCCTAATGCTGTGGAAGGAGTATTAAAGAAAATTTCTGATCTTAAAATCCCTGATCTATCTGTGGCTGAACTCCTGTCGATCTCTCCATCTGTGGCAGAAGGGATGAAGAAATGGGTTTCTTGTTGACGTGTGGAGATTTTTCCGGACAAAATGAAAGTCTCCTCTGGTACTCTGATAGAGGATTCTGGTGGAACAGATCCCTCTTCAGATACCAACCTGTATTCCTGTCCTCTTGGTTTTCTTCCATGTTGTCTTGGTGATTCAACTGAAACGGTTTCTCTCCTTGTGAGTTTGGGTTCTCAGCTCAACTTGATTTTGGACTCCATGGCCTGCAAGCTTAAACTTAGCCCAAGGGTCAGTTTCAACTCTGTGGTCTATGGAATTGGGAATCAGTCCTGTGAACTGGTTGGTATTGCTGAGGATATTCCTGTTTGAATTGGTCAAAATATTGTTGGCACCTGTCACTTCTGGATCACTCGTCTGGATGGTCCCATGATCTTGGGAAGGCCTTTCTTAATGGACTTTGGTGCTACCCTAATGTTTTCTGATCAAGTTGGGGAGAGAATTCTCCTCCCTTATGCTGATGGCAGAAAGATTGAAGTTCCCCTTTGTTCTTTGGATTCTGGTTGTTGGGAAAGAGACTTCCCCGGTCACCCTCCCAAATCTGTCCTGAAAGGAAAGCAGAAAGAAAACTCCCATTCCTTTCATCCTCATTTTTTAGCAGAATAGTTGGCCCTACTAATTGTTGTAGTTCTCCTCAGCCTCAGACTTCAACTCAAGGACCAACTCCCACCTCAGAGGCATATCTTTCTTTTTCCTCATCATTTTCTTCTCATCCAAATAAGATCAAAACCCAAACACGTGAAAAATCCGAAAAATCCAAAAATATTTCTTCCCTGTCTGGATCTGTTGTATCTTCTTTTTCTTTTTCTTTTCAGCCTGATAAATCATCCTCTATTCCGGTTTTGAATCTCTGCAATGAGTCTAAACTAGATCTCAATCTTAATTCTTTTCTTGGTAGCTTTGGTATGAAGGAGTTTGGTCTTAGGTGGAGGCAATTTGGGGTAGAAGTAAGTCCTCCCAATTGTGCATCACCAGGGATTTCTACTACTGTGGCTTTCAAAACTCTACCCTGTGCCACACATGTGAGAAATGTGTTATCTTTTGGATCCTCTTTTATGGAGAAGTCACCTTTCAAGGACGCAGCAGAACATCAGACTTGGAAGATGTTGGAACACGGCCTCAGTTTTTGTAGTCAGGTCTCACTGGTCAATGCTTGGAGGAAGCAGGGATTCCTCTCCTTTGCCACCAAGTACAAACCAGTTGCAAAGAAGGTCCAGCCAGTCAACCAACCAATGCCTCTCAACCTCAATCCTCCTCTTATGCATCCTCCACTATCCTGCAATCCTTACTGTGGTCTATCCAAATCCCTCACTGGTCCATTTATTCCCTCCGGTAGGGTCACTGAAGAACATCTGAAAGTGGTCAACTTTGGTCCAGATGGGTGGCTTCTTCCTGATGAGTTAAATTTGATCAAAAATATTTTGTCTCTAAGGGAAAAATCTATTGCATTCTGTGAAGAAGAAAGGGAACCCTTGAAAGAATCCTATGGTCTTCCTTACATCATCCCTGTAGTTGAACATGACCCTTGGCAAAAGAAAAAGATCTCAATCCCTGCTGCTAAAGTTGACAAATTCATCAAGTTGGTCTGCAAACAAGTGCGAACCGGTTTATACAAACAATCAACTTCTATCTATTCCAGTCCTGTTTTCTGTGTTCTAAATAGTAATGGTAAACTTAGATTAGTTCATGATCTCCAACCTCTTAATAAAGTTACTATTAAAGACTCTGGCGTGCCGCCTGCCACTGAAGAATTTGTTGAATCCTTCTCTGGGAAAGCTTGCTATGGTCTAGGTGACATTATGGGTGGCTATGATGAACAATCCTTGCATCCTATTTCTCGTCCCCTCACTACTTTTGATACTCCCCTTGGTTGATTTCAGCTGACTTGATTGCCTCAAGGTTCCACCAATTTGGTTGCAGTCTATCAGGCTCAGATGATGTGGATCCTCCAGGAGGAAATCCCGGATCATGCGGGTATCTTTATCAATGATGGTGGGATTAAAGGGCCAGTTTCTGACTATGATAATGAGTTCTTACCTTGGAACTCAGGAATCCAACAATTTGTCTGGGATTATGCTACTGTCTTGGAAAGAATTTTGTTTCAAATCGAGGAATCTGGCCTTACTGTCTCTGGATCAAAACTTGCCGCCTGTGTCCCTGCCTTGGAAATTGTTTGTCATATAGTCTGCAAGGATGGAAGAAGGATGGCACCCTCTAAAGTCAACAAAATCATCTCCTGGCCTACCCCAATAAATCCAACGGAAGTTAGAGGTTTCCTAGGTGTTGTAACTTATGTCAGGATCTTCATTCCCTCATTATCCAAAATCTGTATTCCCTTGCGTCGCTTAACCAGGTAGGATGCTGAATGGATTTGGACCCAAGACTGCGAACAATCATTTCAGTTGCTCAAAAAAATTGTTGGGAAATACACTGTTAAGAAAAAGATCACTTATGGACCTGGAGCTGGCAAGATCAAGCTGGCAGTGGACTCAAGTTATCAATCTGTTGGGGCTGTTCTTACCCAAGAAGATGAAAATGGTTTGGATTGTCCTGCTCTGTATGAATCTCTTCTTTTCTAAGATGGGGAATCCAGGTACTCCCAGCCAAAACTGGAACTTTGCGGTGTGGCCCAAATGTTGAAGAAGCTTCAGCCTGTCCTTTGGGGTCAACACTTCAAGTTACAAGTCCATGCACAATCCATTATTGAAATGATCAACGCCCCCAGCCTCCCAAATGCTCCAATGACTCGTTGGGTGGCTTTCATCCAGTTGTTCTCTTTTCATATTGTTCACAGGCCTGGAAAATCTTTCACCATGCCTGATGGTTTATCTTGACAACCTATTGGAGAAAATGAATCAGAGGTTGGAATGGATTTTGATGAGGAAGAACCCTTGGTCCGCCCTGTCTTTTCCTTCTCCTCCCAAAATTACTCTGGTTTCCAGCAAGGTTTCTGGCTTAAGTTGGAGCAGTACCTTTCAACTCTCCAAAGACCCCCTGCTCTCTCTGCCAAATAATTTTGGTCCCTTAAAAGGAAGTCCTCCAACTTCTTTGTCCAAGGTTCTAGGCTTATGAAAAGAGCAACTCCTTGTGCACTTGTTGTGGCCTCTATCCCTTCTAATCAAGATTCAATCCTGGAAAATCTCCATGAAGGCCTTGGTCATCGTGGGGAAACCAAAACTTATTGACAAATATCCAAACAATTCTGGTGGCCATCCCTGAAGAAATCTGTCACTCGATGGTGTGCAAGCTGTGAAGTGTGCCAGAAACGTGATCTTAGGCGCCCAGCTGAAATTTGTTACCCCACTGGAGAGTCTACTGTCTTTTGGAGGATTGCTATGGATGTGGTTCACATTAAGGCTGGTGGAGCTAAGTATCTCATTGTGGCTAGAGATGATTTTTCTGGATGGGTTGAAGCAAGGTTCCTTAAGAACCTCAGGTCTGAATCAGTAGCAGCTTTCCTTCATGAGACTTGGACAATGCTTTATGGCTTGGCCCAATCTTATTCTATGGATGGTGGCTCGGAATTTGGTGGAAAACTTGCTGAAATGATCCAATCGCTCCCTGGACAACATAGAGTTCCTACTCCCTATTATCCTGAAGGACAAGGCATGGTGGAAACAGGGAATGCTCCTTTGAAGGCTGCTCTTGTCAAATTGGCTGGTGAGAGTGGAAAGAATTGCCGCAAGTTTCTCCCCTTGGTTCTCTTCTCTGATCAAATTTCCACCAAGCAAACCACTGGTTACTCTCCTCATGAAATCATCTTTGATCAGAGGGCTGTTCTTCCTCTTGATCTTGAAATGGAGTCTTTCTTGGGCATCTCTTGGGAACAAGTTTCCTCAACTACTGACCTATTAGTTGCCAGATCAAAGCAACTAGAGCGGAGTGAAGATATTTGTAACAAAGCTCATCAGAAGATGATGGACTCAAGAGCAAAATCAGTTCAGTATTGGGAAGATAAACACCTAAATCAAATCAGGGACTCTTTAAACCATGGTGACCTGGTATTGGCTTATAATTGTTTCTTGGAAACTCAGTGGGGAAAGCTTTTCTCTAACCGCTGGAATGTTCCTTACCAAGTAGTCCGTCAAGTTAGAGGTGGATCATATCTTTTGGAGGAGCTGGATGGTATTCAGATGGCCAGAAGGTTCTCTGCTGACCAGGTCAAGAAATTTCACTCTTGTGGAGGCAACTTGGTGCAGAAGTACGTCTTTCCAATTGTGCACCATCTGGGCAAGATCCTTGTCGTTTTGTGAAAACTCTACTTCATGCCACGCGTGTGAGCACTTGGGACGCCTCCTTCATTTTTATCTCAGCCACTTCTAGGATTTTTGGTTGGATCAACATATTTTTTTCTCAACCACTCTCAAGATCAAAATGGCCATTCTTCAGTTTCAATCATCTTTCTTTCCTTTCTTTTTCTATGGCTTCAAATTCGGGAGCAGACTAGGGACAGTCTGAAAGTTGGGGAGAGATGTGGTGCCCCATCCTGGAAACCTTGGCCACCATGAGACCTTAATCCACAAACTTTTGCGCAAACGTACTGTAAAAAAAAAAAAAAAAAAAAAAAAAAACTTATCCTCAGGCTCATCCAAACCGTCCTTCATCCGCGTTGCTCATCATCCTTGCCATTGCGCGTTGCTTGTCATCTCCGCCGTTGTCATTGCGCATCCGCATCTTTGTTGTTGCGCATCCTCATCTTTGTTGTCGCACATCCCAATCTCCTCATTGCTACCATCGCGCGGCGCTCATCCATGATTTACCAAATCCATCCCAACCGCACCCCCAAGCATTTGGCAAATCCTTGGATCCATCAAATCTCCCATCTCACTTGATCTATCAGTTATGAATCTCAAGCCTGTCAGGATTTACTCAACTGTTTCAAGCTGATCTCCTATCCGCCCATCTCCGCTCTCACAGACTTCATCCTTCACCTTTCCTGGGGGTCTCCCACCCACTTCCGCCTTTGGACAAGGGGTAAAGAGTGCCAACTACCGCCTGCGGACATCCGCAGCGGTTTGGTTCATTTCTCTTTCCCACCCCGTCTGCCTTTGGATGAGGGGTGGGTGACTCTGGTATTGTTGTGTGCGCCCATCCACGGAAGGACGCGAGTGACCACATGATTTTCTTCCCTTTTCCGCTCTATTTGGAGAATCTGTTGTACATAGTCTAACAGGGCCTCCTGGCTCTCCCCTGCCTTTTTGATGAAGGGGGGGAGCATAGAATCATCCAGCATGAAATCAGCACACCCTTGATCCTTGAGCCTCCATACTCAAACCCTTGATCCCTGATCCTTATCACCAACCAATAGCCTTGCTGGTTGAAGAAAAATTCTGTCTGTTGAAATTTTTTTTTGAGTGTGTTATACCACTCCTTGATCCCTTTCTCTGACCATACTGGTCCTGATCCCTGATCAACTTTCTGGAGCCAATCACAATTGATTGAAGAGGTCTTATTAAGCTTAAGACCTGGAGTGTTATACATCCCCTTAGCTTCTTTGGATTTGCATTCTGCCAGCCTACTTTTGAGTCCCTTGAGAAGTGCTGAGGTTATCCTTGCTTCAAATCAGTTACTGTCTGCTTTAGATCTTCTTAAACATTGTGCTTTGTCCTGTACAGCCACCCACAGTTATCTGGTACCCTTCAAGCGCTTGATTGCGGAGAGTTGGGAAGGTTCATCAAGAACCTGGAGGTTGCTTGGGTTTGAGTTGATCATCCCCAATCTTCTGCTGACCACCAGAGTTATTAACGTGTGGGCGTTTTTTACATAAAACAGCTTTTGTTCTTTGAACTCTAAGTGGACTTTAACTTCTTTTGTTCAATTTTTTCCCTGCATAATCTTGTCTCAGATAGTGCTGTTCCGTCGCTACCAAACTATTATCATCTTTATCCTCTACTCCTTGATTCCTCATTTACCAGGTTCTGGACCTTGATCTCAGTTACATTTAAATATTTTTTTAACACTCAGGAGGGCAGCCTAAACAGCACCTTTCCCCTCCATAGAACTGCCACAGTCTAGCACCATTTGGAGTTTTACACCGCAATTCTTCACTCATCTGGCTGCTCCTCCTCTGCCTCCTCTAAAACCAGCCCCTGCTCCGCGTCCCTTACCCAAGCCGTCCCGTCAACCATCCCCAGCTCCGCGTTCCTCACCCAAGCCGGCCCGTCAACCGTCCCCTTTTGTGGTCCCATCATCGCCCGAACCAGCTCCTGTCCCCAATGCCGCTCCAGGCCGGGACCCCACTCCCCCGGCTGGTACTCCCGAGACCCCAGACTTTATTCCAATTGTTCTGGCCGTCCCACTTGCAAGGTTCAACGCAATGGCTGAAGTGATAAGAGACTTAAAAGGAGCGTTTAATTTCAGTAAGGAATGATCTGAGAAAAGGAATCAGAAAGGAAAGAAACATAGTTGAGTGGATAAATAGACACCTTAAAAGGACCAGATAGCATGTTGACTAGACAGAGCGGTGATGAAGAAATACGGGGGAAAGAAATAAAGAAGGAAGATTGATCTGGTGTTCTTGGAGTTGGTAACTGGGTGAACTTGAGCTTGAGCTGTAGCGGTAGCTGGTGACTGGGCTTGTTGATGTCAGGGAGGACTTGAAGTTGGTTGGTGGATGATGGCGCGTCCAGGTGAATGGGAATTGCGGTTTGAGAGATCCTGGGGAGCAATCTTGCAAGCCTTCAGAAATGGAGTGTTGGCAGCGTTTGAATATGGGGGACACGCGGGGGGAGAATGAAAGTAGTGGGTTGAGAGTTTGTAAAGAAATAAAATAAGAAATAAAATAATTGGAAATGGAATGGAAAACAAGGTGAACGTAGAGTGAAGTAAAACAAAGATAGAATAAAAATAGAAAATCATGAAATGAAATGAAATAAAAATAATTTGAGAAAATAGTTGAATACATACAGCCTCCCTTGCTCAAATTATTTTGAGATTTTCAGAGCATCTAACTTGCAGTAGAGCGCCACCCTGTTTACCAGTTTGGTGAGGAAGTCCATCAGATTCTTCTTGGAGGACACTTTCTGGAGCTTGACCGTGTTTTTCAGAATTTCATTGCAGACATAGTGAAATCCCAATTCCATGTGTTTGGTGTGAAACGTTGCCTGATTAGCTTGGTTGATAGCTAGTTTAATACAGCCGTTGTTGTCCTCGTGGATGACGGCCGTTTTGATAGCTTCTTCCGGCAGGAACTTGCTCATCAGGGATTTTACCAGCTTAATTCCTTGATGGCGTTGCCCAGCGCCTTGTACTTGGCTTCAGTGGTGGATAACAAAAGGGTTTGCTGTTTCCTACATTTCCAGGTGATGACACTTCCAAGCCAGCGGATGACCATCCCAGAGACAGACCTCCTTGTGGTGGGGCAGGTTTCCCAGTTGGCATCAACGTACGCTTCAAGGGGGTGGAAAGAGGAGGAGGAGATGAATTTTATTCCTTGGCTTGAGCTCTGCTGGAGATATTGGAGGACTTGTAAGGCCGCCTGAAAGTGATGAAGGTTTGGTTTAACAAGGAATTGAGCCAGGTAGTTGACCGCAAAGGTGATGTCAGGTCTTGTGCATATGCGGATGTGATTGAGCTCACCAACAATAATTCTATAGTTTGCGCCCAACAGTAGAAACTCTTGATGATCCTCCTCGCTTGAGGCATAAAGCTTGCCTTGAGGTTTGAAGGGAGTTGAGAATGATTTGTGCAGCGGAAGCGCATATTTCCCACAAACTTGATTGATGTACGAGCTATGGGAGAGTTTGAATCCATCCAATAGGTGAGTGACATTCATTCCGAGCAGTACGGAGGCCGGTCCCAGGTCCTTTATCTTGAATTTGGAGCTGAGTTGGCTAACAAAGACGTCCGGACGATGCCTGAATATTGCAATATTGTCAATGTGAATGTGGAGGTAAGTGGAATCTTTCCAGAAGACACATTGGCCGGCCTTGCTCTTGTGGAATCCAAGGTTGACAAGCCAGCTGCTTAGTGTTTTGTACCAGGCCACTGGTGCCTTTTTGAGACCGTACAAGGCCTTCTTGAGCTTGAGATGATTTTCACTCGCCACAGAGATTTAGGGTGGAGGGGTGAGGTAGACTTCTTCACGCAGCGGGGCATTTAGAAAAGCAGCCTTCACGTCGACTTGGTGGAATTTGAGTTTTAGATGAGCTTCTAGGGCAATGAGCATACGGAGGGAGTTCTTGTCCCCAGTGGGCAAGAAGGTGGAGCTGAAGTCAATGCCATATTGTTGGCTGAAGCCTTGTACGCATAGGCGGGCTTTGAACTCAACAACCTGGTTTTGCTTGTCTTGTTTTGTCCGAAAAACCCATACCCATCTAAGTCCCACCTTGCCCTTGGGGAGGTTGGACTCTTCCCAGACCTGGTAGTCAAGCAAGTTGATTTCTTTGTGTCTCATCCCTTCAAGCCACTCTTCTTGGTACTTCAAGTTGAGAGCCTCCTGGATTGACTTGGGATCTGAATAGCTGTTGTCTACAATGAGATAGATGGCAGGCAGACCTATTTTTGAGTTGAGACAACGTGGATGAGAGATAATATTGTCGTGAGTTAGCCTGTTGTGAGACAGTTGATGAGCTGGGAGAGGGGGATTGATGGCGGATGGGATGGTGGAGCCAGGAGTGTTATGAGGGAATAAAGGTGCAGGAGGGACCTCACGGGAGTTTGGGGAGGAAGGAAAAGGAGCAAAAGGAATATCCGAAGAGTTTTTTATGGGAGGGGGAGGAGGAGAAAAGGGGGTCAGCATGTGGTTGGAGCTGGTAGGACAATGAGATGGTTTCAAGCTGCAAAAGGAAGGGAAGGAGAGCTTGTCAAATGACGGGTTTGTGGAGATAAAAATTTTGGAGGAATCCAGGTCTAGCAGTCTGAATGACAGAAAGTCATTGAAGTACCCAAGCAGAATTGCTCTTTTGCTGGTGGGGAGGAATTTGAAAGTTCGATCAGCTTTGGGAATGATAGCAAAGGCGGCGCAACCAAATGGCCGTAGGCAGTTGAGATTGAAAGATCGTCCGTGCCAGATGTTATAAGGAACAGTGTTGCCACGTATTCTGGAAGGGAGAGCGTTAAGGATGTGGGTGGCGGTATTGACGGCCTTGTCCCAGAATTTGAGCGGTAGATTACTCTGATTTAGCAGGCAACAAGCCTTCTCCAGAATTAGGCTTTTTGATCTTTTGGCTAATCTGTTTTGCTGAGGAGTGTAGGGGGGAGGGAAATGCTGAGAGATTCCTTTTTAAAGGCAGAAGGCGTGAAGATTGGAGGAGATGAACTCGCCACCTTTATCAGAGATTAGAAGTTTCACAGAATGGCCAGTTTGACGTTTGGCGCGCACCACAAAGTCTTTGATGGTGGAAAGTGCCTTGCTTTTCTGTTTGAGGAGAGCCACGGAGCGATATCCGGAGAATTGATCCATGAGGGAGATGAAGTAGGAGAACCCCAGTTTTGAGGTGATGGAGAGAGGTATGACGATGTCCAGATGGACAGCATCAAGGAGGTCTCTGGTCCTTTTGAACTTATGGTTGAAGGGAGTCAAAACTTGCTTGAAAGTCTTGCAGATTTGACAGACGGAGGATTGAGCGTCAGAGTCATCAGAGCATAGATTGAGGGTCTTGAGGGATTGAGTACTGGCGTGGCCAAGACGCAGATTCCAGAGGTTGTCCAGAGCCTTGAAAAGCATTGTATACTGATTGCATTGCTGAAACTTGATTCCACAAAGTTCCGTTAATTTGTTGTTCGTGGTGCCTACAAAGCTAATCTTATCCAGCTTCACTTCAAAGCCCAAGTATCCAATTTTTGAGAAGTTCGCCTTAGATAAGTTTAATTGAGTGAGAGAGATAAGGCACCGGTTGATTGACAGGATGAGGAGAACGTTTTGAAGGATGATGGTTGAGCCAAGATGATTGATGAGTTTGGCTGAACCAGAATGTGTAGCCGTGAGGGAGTTATTTGGGGAGCCGGTTCCCACCTCAAGATGAATGGGAGTGCAGTCAAACAGAACCTGGGGGTCATTGACAATGTGGTGGCTTGCCCCAGAGTCCAGGACCAGAAGATGAGAGTCTTTTCTGTCGGATGACAGGTAGATTTGAGCTTTGAAGTGAAGCTCGGCACCTTTGGAGCTGCTTTCATCTTTGGCGCGCAGCTTTTGTTGACTGAGTGAAGATTTGATGAGGGGATTTTTTTCCACTCGGGTCTGAGGTAGGGATGGAAAAACCAGCATTTGCTCTCTGGGTGTTCGGCTAAGGGGTTGTGATGTCCTTTAGAGAAGGGGTGCTTGGGCTTTTTCCTTGTTGTGGACTTTGCTGTGGACTTTTGCAGAGCGACAAAAGGAGTCGTATCTAATGACGGGTTGGCATCTGGGAGTCAAGATGATTTGAGGTGAAGGACCTTGCGGAGCTTGTTCAAGATACCAGTTGGATTTTGAAGTAGGGATTCTTTGAGAATTAGGGAATCAACAATGTGGTAGAATGAGATTTGGAGTTTTGCGAGGATTTTGTAGCTGAGGATATCGGGAGGAACCTCAAGTCTAACAATTTCAGTTTGTTCATGAGTTTCCTACAGTCCTTGATGTAGGTTGTCAGATCACCTTTGAAGAGGTACCGGATGAAATTAAGCCAGATGCGGCCACAATTATTGGAGGATTGCAAGGTGTATTGTTCAAGAATGGCCTGCCAGATGGCGTGGGGATTGCCATTTTTTTCATCATTGAAAATTGATTTGAAAGCCAATTTTCCAAGATGTTGAATGATTATATCTGCGGCTTTGTATATCATCTTCTTTTGGGGTCTGGTCATAGGTGATGGAGGGGATTCAACGGTCAACTCAAGAAGTCCTTTCCTGCGGAGATAACTCTTGATCCTGAGACTCCAAGATGGGAAGTTTGAGTCATTCAGAAGGGGAATGTTGAGCTTTGACGGATTGAGTTGTTCTTCTCAGTCACAAATTGAGCCTATCTGGTCCAATAAGTGAGTTGGGACTGTAAATCTGAAGTGATAAGAGACTTAAAAGGAGCGTTTAATTTCAGTAAGGAATGATCTGAGAAAAGGAATCAGAAAGGAAAGAAACATAGTTGAGTGGAAAAGTAGACACCTTAAAAGGACCAGATAGCATGTTGAATAGACAGAGCGGTGAAGAAGAAATAAGGGGGAAAGAAAGAAAGAAGGAAGATTGATCCGGTGTTCTTGGAGTTGGTAATTGGGTGAGCTTGAGCTTGAGCTGTAGCGGTAGCTGGTGAGTGGGCTTGTTGATGTCGGGGAGGAATTGAAGTTGGTTGGTGGATGATGGCGTGTCCAGGTGAATGGGAATTGCGGTTTGAAAGATCCTGGGGAGCAATTTTGCAAGCCTTCAGAAACGGAGCGTTGGCAGCGGTTGAATATGGGGGACGCGCGGGAGGAGAATAAAATTATTGGGTTGAGAGTTTATAAAGAAATAAAATAAGAAATAAAATAATTGGAAATGGAATGGAAAACAAGGTGAATGTAGAGTGAAGGAAAACAAAGATAGAATAAAAATAGAAAAGCATGAAATAAAATGAAATAAAAATAATTTGAGCAAATACTTGAATACCAACAATGGCAAAAAACACGGATGGACTCCTCCAGAGGTTCCTAGCCACTCCGCATGGTCATGACGCCGACTCCCGGCGCGAACTTCTGGCCTCATTCCGCAACCTGGTTGCCGCGGCTTGCTTGGACGTGGTGAGGATGATGAGAGCTGGACCAACTTGAACAGATCACCCCCCCTCCCTTCCTTTCTTATCCTTTCTTCTTTGTATGTAGCGCCTATACACAAGAAGACACATGTTGTGCGCAATTGAGTAGCCTTCAGGCTTGTGAGTCCCTGAGAGAGAATAAGAACCGCGCAGGAGATCCGCGCCTTGGAGAGAGAAGATCCGCGCCAGTGAGAAATTGGCAAAGGTGAGAAATCCGCTCCAGTGAGAGTCTGAAGGTGAGAAATCTGCGCAAGTGAGAGTATCTGCAAGAGTACATGGGGAGAACTTGGCCCGCCAGCGTGCGTAAACAATCCTCGAGAGAGACAGGAAGAGAAAAGAAAATAAAAAAAAAGAAAAGGAAGAATGAATTGATAAGAAGGAACAAGAGATTTTTTTTTTGAGCCCGCGTCCTGCGTCCCAACTCAAACCTTCCAAATCTGCGCTAGCTCCCCCCCCCAACTTTGCCGCTGTCCCCAGCCAACCGCACCCACTATACCCATTGCCAGATCCGCGGCATGTTGCCTCAACCAATCCGGCATGGGCCTTGTTTGCAAATTGTTGTCCCAAACCGCCTAGGTGCACCTCCTGCCGCCAAGACCTTCCTGCATCCTTTGAGATTTGAGCGCATCCGCGCGCAAAACCCAAAAAAAAGTAAACACCCCCAGACGTCCTTACCACAACCCGCCGTGGAGGAGGAAAGAGGCTTTGAAACCCTTTCAATCCCAGCCCTCTCCTCCCCCACCCCCTCCACACAACATTCCTTGCCTTCTGCAGTTGTTGGGGCCTTGTTCTCCCCTCCGGAGATTTCTGACCGCTCCCTGCCCACCAGACCGCGCATGACCACTTGATCCTTCCGCTCCGCCCCACTGCCTGTCCATTCCGTTGCTGCCACTACCCTTTCCAAATGCGTGCTCCCCGCCGTTGAAGAGGTCCGGCTTGGGTTGTGATTCTCCAATGTGTGGTCCGTCTCTTCCGCCGCCGCGTGTACCTTCTTTGCAAGATCCATCCGCTGCTTGCCAATTCCCAAACTGCACGGGGCATCCATTTCCTGTTTGGTCGTTGTAGAGACTCCAAGAGATAATGGGATTATTTAGCAAATAGCTTGCTGGCAGTCACTAGAAGGGGAATTTAGTTTACTACTAGTCTTGAATAGATAGAGGTAAGCTAAGGTGGTTTTGAATTTCCTGCCCTTCTGAACTATAATAAGTCTGCACAATATTTTTTTTTAATTAGTGGCTGTTTTCTTTGAGACTTAAAATAGGTCTCTTATCAGACCTAGATTAATTATTAATAGAGATTTTTAGGAATTGCAAGACTATTCCAGGTTGGATTGGATTATTGGCAAGCTTCCACCAATTAATAATCAAGAATTTTCGACTTTTTCCGACTATTTTTTTCAATTCCAGTTAAAGGATTTAAGGGTTGACCAAAAGGTGCTTAACCAGTAGGGGGACCCAAAGATGGGCTTTCCCACAGGAAGCTGGGCGGAAAAAAAGCTTGTTTGGTTGTTCTGTTGTGCTCTTCCTCTTTTATGAATTTACTAATCAAAAATAAGGGGTTTTCCCTCTTAAAAACAGGTGCTGAATAACAGGCCTTTTCTCAAGAACCCTTCTTCAAAAACACCAGGGGTTTGGTCAAATGGTCAATGAAAATTTCGTGTATGATCCTTTATTTCCTTTTAACTTGATTCTGGTTCACTGAAAAACTGGTACTGATCAGGCAGAGGCCATAGACCTTAGGGGGCTGATGCCATATTCTGGGCTGATGCCATGCTATACAACTTGGATAGGGCAAGAGAGCCCTCCTTAAATGGACAAATACTTCCTCAGGGGATGATCAGGGCTCCCCTGAGTGCGGTTCTGAGCCTCTCTCTGCACTGTTGAAGCACAGGAGGGTACAGTTACATGAGACAAATCATTCTGGTGATAAAAGGTGTAAATCAGGCTGAGAGATGACTGTATTTTTTAGTTCAATCTTTGAGAGTCAGGCTAAGATATGAGATAAGAGATAAGAATGGTGTGATATGGACGCTTCTGAGTGCTTATCTTGTATAAAAAATGATGCAGAATTTGCCTGCAGCTTGAGTTAATTTTGGTGGTTGGGAAAAGCATGAAACATGCTTGGCAGCTGCAAGCCCTCTTTGGTAGCTTGAATGGTGTGACCTGCATGGTTTTGGTGGTTGAAGGTCATGTGCTAGGTGTTTCTTAGGACGCTTCTGAGCCCTTATCATGTATAAAATGTTGCAGGAGCTACCTGCATGCTGTTTAAATGTAATTAGTTGTGGAGATATGAGGTATGCTGTTTTACAGCATGTCCCCTTGGGTGACTTGAGATTGTGGCTTGCAGGTGTTTTATGGTTGATATGGTGGCAAACTGAGTATGTGTCACGCTTTGCACTTAAGGATTATTGTCTTCACCACTTTGACATATCCTCTCCTCAGTACCATCTAACTCAGTCTAAAAGCGTGACACAAATAAAAGCACAACATCAATGGTGCAATCCGCTATTTCCTCAGGCTCGCGCTGACCTTCCAATCTCCGCGACCAACTCAGTATATACTTGCAAACTTTGCAGTTAACTCCATACTGGTCAACCATCCATTATGAGATCCAATCTCCTTCCCTGGCCAATCAACAGCCTTGGACTTCCATCTTTGGTCATGCATTGTTTGTTAGTTTGCATCTACGTCTAACCAAGCCATCACTACTGTATAGTTTGCAATTGGACTAGTCCCTACCCTTCATACACTATTACCTCTCATTTGCATTACCTTCAACTTCACTCGCTCTTATTTCAATTTATCATGCAATTGTAAGCTCAGATTCTATTGTCTTGCACTTATGCTAAGACCTCAGATCCATACCACTGCTTCATTTCCTATTCCGTTCCTGTCATTCATTGCCTTACCGCTTCACCTGTAGTTAGCTCATCACCAGGTTGTATCTAGTCACTTTGGATTACCTTATAAGGGCTATCCCCTTGCCTGATGATTGTCTCCTCAGTTAGTTAATTTCATACGTTCTTGCATTTTGCTGCAACCTAGTTATCACATTGGACTCAGGTTGAGTTTCCTTCTTCAGAACACTTTCCATTCATCTCACCGTTTGTTGAGTGGCATAACCAAGTTTGCACTTCACAACTGGGTCTCACTATTCGCACTTTCCCTTACACTTGGTATTCCTTTGCGCTCACAATCATCTAAGAATTGCCCTATAGTACGTGGGGTGGTCGTGTGACAGTAAATTAACTAACTCAACTCATCTATTGTAGCCTGCCAACCTATATTAGACTTCTTCTTTTTCAATGTCACGTACTCGCTCAACCGGGAACGCTTCCCTCGCCCCTTACAATGATGAGATCCATTGGGTAGGGAAAACCAGCGCTCCTTGGGCCCAAAAACCCTTAGATCCAGTTCCTTCTTCCAAATTGCCATCTGTGGAATCTCTCAATGATCCTCAGGCTCCTCCACGGGATGCTCCGAAGGACCCTCTTGCGGAATTTGCAGACTCCGACCATTCTTCCAATGAAACCTTGACTTGTGGTAGACCAGGGGTTTGCACTACTGCTCTCGAGCCCGATGCTCCAACCCTGCTTCCAACATTGATCCAGGCCCTCACTCATGGTGCCCAGAGATCTAGTCCAAGCACTCCTAGTTTTCGCACTCCGGGCATGAAACAACCTGATCACTTTACAGGAGAACACCCTCATAAGCTTAGATCCTACCTACTGTCTTGTAAAATCATTTTTTCAAACGATTCCAACAATTTCCCTTCTGATAGACATAAAGTTATGTATGCTTCGTCCTTCTTAGGAGGTAGAGCCTCGCAGTGGTTCAAACCGTACCTCAAACTTTTATCCAACAACAGTCCCACTTGTATTCTTAACAACTGGGAAAAGTTTGAGCAACAATTGTTCACCCTGTTTGGCGATCCCAATGAAGTTTGGAACGCCGAATACAAACTTAATAGTCTAGTTATGAAGGAGAATAGTAGAGTTTCCATTTATATTTCTCATTTTCAAAACTTGCAGTCTTGCATCCAGTGGAACGAGGCCGCTCTTCTATTCCATTTCCAAAAGGGTTTACTGGCACGCTTAATCAAACAGCTTGCAGTTGGAGGTCATAAGACGACCTTGCTTCAGCAGCTAATTGATTGAGTGATTGAGCTTGATAATGGCTATCATGACAAGAATTGCTCTTGGCGAAACAACCATGGATCATCTACCTCGGCTCCAAAGGTGGACGACTCCTCAAAGCAAAACACGAGGAACCCAAAACCATCCAAACCAACCCCAACTTCAAACTCCAACTCAAAAGGGAAAGCCGTTGCCCAAACTCCGAAGTTATTGGACAAAGAAACTGGGATGCTTTGAAGTGAGGAACGACTGAAAAGGGAAAAGAACGGGCTGTGTATGTATTGTGGAGGTAAACATGATTTTGACAGCTGTGCAAAGCGGTTAGCGCGTGAAGCGGCTAAGCAGTCAAAAAATTAGCTTGTAGTTTTTCTGATACTCACAAGGAAAACTACACATTATCTAAATTACCGCGAGTAAATCTTCGCACTCGCAAGTTACTAGGTGCTCCAAGTTCAAGATTTATCCTATTCCATTCCAACAACACTCCTTATCAAGTATTACTTGATTCTGGCGCTAAGTTTTCCTTCATCAGTGAATCTTTTGCCACTTCAAAAAATCTTACGCGTTCCGAGATAGATAAATTTCCCATCTATCTAGTAAGTAGTGCGACTGAACCGTCTTATTGGGTTTCCCAAAAGGCAAAATGGACCTTTGCCTTTTCCAATTTCCCCAGATTCAAATGGGATTTCTTTGTCTTGGCTATACCCAGAATGGATGATACCATTCTAGGCCATGATTTCCTAGTTTACTGGAATCTGGATGTGAATTGGCAAGAAGGAGTAATTAAACTTCGAACCTTGCACCCCCAGAACGCTAAACTTTCTGTCAATCAGGAATTAAACAGCCTACCTGACACTGTCATTGATTTGGATGACACTTTTCCGCCAGGAGATTTGCAATATCCTGAACTTCATTCTCAAATTCCCTCTTCAGATTTAGGAGTTATTGCTTACCTATCCAGCTTACCTCTTTCCTGACCCTTTGAAGAGAAACAGACACCAACCAAAAGGTTTATTTTGAGCTCCCTATTCCTCTCGCACCATGCGAGCACCTCAAACCCGGTGCTCAAAGATGACAAGATTGAAGATTTAGAAATCATTCAAGAGTCTTTACCCTTGGTTTATCATGACTTTGCTGACATCTTTTCAGCTGCAAAAGCGGATAAACTGCCTCCATCCCGTCCTTATGATCACAAGATCAAACTTTCTGGCCCACCTCTGGCACCAGGACCAGTTTACTCTCTCTCAACGCAAGAATCAATTGCGCTTCAAGACTACATTGCGGAAAATGTAGCAAAAGGATTTCTTCCACCAAGCAATTTGAACACCTGTTCCCCTGTTCTATTTGTACCAAAAAAGGACGGCGGACTTTGCCTTTGTGTTGACTACAGGAAACTGAACCAGGTAACCAGGAAGAATGCCTACCCAGTACCGCCTATGTCACATCTTCTTACCCTCTTCCATGGAGCTACACATTTCTCAAAGTTAGACCTTCAAGGTGCCTATAACCTAATTTGCATTAAGGAAGGTCATGAGTATTTAACTGCGATGAGAACCCGGTTCTTCAGCTATGAGTATACCGTCATGCCTTTTGGCCTCTGCAACGCTCCTTCCACTTTTCAACATTTAGTCAACAACATTTTTTCCGATCTTGTAGGTAAATACCTTGTGGTATATCTCAATGATATACTAGTCTACTCGAGAAGCCTTGAAGATCACATTGCACATGTGCGAGAGGTGCTGCAGCGACTTTGTAAGAATGACCTGTTTGCAAAAGCCTCTAAGTGCGAGTTCCTTTCCTCTTCTCTTCATTTTTTAGGTGTCGTAATCTTGCAGCAAGCACTATTGATGGATCCAGCCAAGAGCAAACGCATATTGGACTGGCCCCCACCTTCTTCCGTTAAATCTCTTCAAGTCTTCCTTGGTTTCAGTAATTTCTATAGAAGGTTTATTGCGCGTTACGCCAAAAAAACCGTCAATCTTACTAAACTTCTTCAAAAAGACACTCCTTTTATTTTTACGGAACAAGCTGCTTCGGAGTTTGAAGCTCTGAAGAAAGCGTTCACTACTTCACCAATACTTGCTCACTTCAACAAGCTAGCTTGCACTATTGTCAAAACAGACGCAAGCGACTATGTGATTGCAGGAGTCATCTCGCAGTTTTCTCCTTCCACTTCTCTCTTTCACCCCGTAGCTTTCAAGTCTTGCAAGTTGCTCGCTGCAGAGCTTAACTATGAGATTCATGACAAGGAACTTCTTGCAATTGTTTACTGCTTGAAGAAATGGCGTTCATACCTTTTGAGTCTTAGGGAATCCTTTGAGGTTTTAACTGATCATAATTCTTTGAAGTATTTCATGAGTTCAAAAGTCCTCACATGTAGACAGGCGCGACAGGCCAAATACCTCTCCGAGTTCCACTTTACAATCAATTTCCGTCCTGGGAAACAAGCGGTAGTTCCTGATGCTTTATCATGTTGGGACAACGTTTACCCAGGGGGGGGAGCACCTTTGCTGAAAACAACCCTGAAAACGTTAGGACACTCTTCTCAACCCAATCTGCCCAACTCAGTTTGATCATTGCTTGCTTAAAAGATTTGGCTTCCAAAATCCGACAAGCTCAACGCGACGATTCCAAGTGCATCAAACTTTGCAAAAGTGCAAACTTATTAGATAGTAGTTACAGTATAGATGATAATGACTTTTTAGTTTATGATAATTGTATAGTAGTACCAGATAATTCTTGCATTAAGTTAGATATCTTCGAGTCACGGCATGATTCTCCGCTTGCTGGTCATTATGGGCAGGATAAAACCTACCAATTGATTGAACAAGACTTCTACTGGCCTGGTATGACCAAAGAAGTAAAAGACTATTTTAGCGCGTGCTATGATTGCAATTGTAACAAGTCCTCAAAACACAAGAAGTATGGGCTGCTCCAGCCACTTCCAATTCCTCCTCTTCCTTGGCACTTGCTGTCTATGGATTTCATCTCTCAATTACCTTCTTCTAGTGGATATGATGCTATCCTAGTAATAGTAGATTGCTTCTCAAAGATGGCTTTATTTTTACGCAGTAATGTGACGGCCTCTTCAGAAGACTTGGCTAACTTGTTCATAGAATATGTATTTTTGAAACATGGTCTCCCTGATAATATAGTTAGTGATCGTGGATCCCTGTTTTTCTCAAGCTTCTGGACCTTGCTATGCCAACATTTGAAGATCACTTGCAATTTATCAACGGCTTACCACCTGGAAACGGATGGGCAAACCAAGCAAGTTAATCAGATCCTCAAACAATATCTTTGAATGTATGTCGCCTATCAACAAGACGACTGGTCGCAATGGCTCCCACTAGCCAAATTTGCCTACAAAAACTCCACTCATTCCTCCACCAAACAGTCACCCTTCCAAACTCTTTATGGTAGAAACCCAACTTTCTCTTCCCTTCACGTAGCACCTTCTCAACCTGCTACCAATTACCTTGAACAAATTCAATCCCTTCAATCGCGACTTTGAACCAACCTCAAAGAAGCAAACCAGCGCTACAAGGAGCAAGCAGACCAATCTTGCACTTTGGCTCCAACCTTTGCAGTAGGAGATCAAGTATGGCTCAATGCTTGCAACATTTGCAGTACTTGCCCAACTCGCAAACTCTCCAAAAGAAAACTTGGTCCCTTTAAATTAGAATCAGTCATGTCCCCTAACGCCTTCAAACTTACTTTACCTGCGAAATGGCAAGGTATCCACCCGTTCTTTCATGTGTCTCTCCTAGAGCCAGTTTGAGTCCTATACCCGGACAAGACTCATCCCCCTCCTGAACCGGTCACTGTCCTCAATCATCAAGAGTGGGAAGTAAGCCGTATTCTGGATTCTAGGTTAGGCAAAGGAAAACTTCAATACCTCGTTGAATGGTCTGGCTTCCATTCCAACAAAGATTGCACCTTGTGGG
This sequence comes from Puccinia polysora, assembly GCA_025617555.3. NCBI lineage: Eukaryota > Fungi > Basidiomycota > Pucciniomycetes > Pucciniales > Pucciniaceae > Puccinia > Puccinia polysora. The sequence continues at coordinate 5,449,937 of CM062614.1, forward strand.
AACCAGCCCATCACCTTTGCATTCACCTGATCTGATTTGAGAATTCCATGCAAGCTACCCTTGCAAACCTTGGCAATCATGATTCTTCCCATCCAAACCCATCCAATTCCATTCCATTCCATTCCACATTCCATTCCATTCCACATTCCATTCCATCCAATTCATTCCATTCCACTCCACATTCCATCCCATCCAATTCTATTCCATTCCACTCCACATTTCATCCCATCCAATCCCATTTCATTCCATTTTACATCTATCTTACTTAATCACATTCCATTTCATATTCCATCTCATTAAAACTTATCTTATTTCACCATCATTTCATCATTTAATTTCTCCATCTCACTGTTTTATTCTTTTCTCATTTTTCCCTTCATTTCCACTTATTATTAAAAAAAATAATAATAATAATTCTATTTTTTAAATATATATATAAAAAATACATTAAACTACAAAGTTTCTTTTATTTCTTTTTCCGCATCCTCCCAATATGCCATCAATTCTGCAACCATGGACCAAAAGGTATCAAGGTCTTCATCATTGATCAATGCGGACATTCTTTGAAGTACCAGCACTTCCGTTACCATGTGCCTTTTGAAAATCTCTTTGCATCTTGCAACCTGAGCTCGCTTTGGCCAAGCATTCCATCCACCTTCCTCCAAGAGCTCTTCATACGCTCTCTTCCTCTGGCCACCCAACGTGCCTTCTCTGATATCTTCTGTCAGGCGCCTTGCATCCCTTTTGACCGGCAAAACAATTCGCACCGGATCCGCTTCGCCTTGGCCCTCCATTCCTTCCGTCCCAGTCAATTCCTCCCTTCCATCTCATTCATTTCCTTCTTCCAATTCACCCGCTTCCTCTTTGTTCTCTCCACTTCTGTTTCCTCCCTTTTCCGCTTCTCATTCCGCTGTGTTTTCTTCCTCCGTGGCTTCCTTGGTGATAACTCCTACCGGTTCTGCACCGGATACTTTGTCTTGCACCTTGGCATTCATCTGGGTCCCTGGGTTTTCAATTGGTGGTCCCGAGTAAGGTGGTGGTGGTGGTGTATTAGTAGTATATCTTTGAAAACAAGGCAACACTAGAAAACAAGCGAACAATTAGTTACTATTTCAAGTTCATTAGTTATTCCTGATTAGTACTCACCAGGAACTCGCGTCCCCAAGTATTTGATCTCCGGCAACGGTGGTATTTTGTAATTGACCCTTGGCGCGGACCTATGACTTTTCATCTCCCTTGATGATTCCAAAGACCCTCAACGATTGACTCAAAATTTATAGGGAAGTTACACGCCACCTTGAGAAGGAGACATTGCTTGCATTTATCTCAAAGACCTTGGAAGGCAGTACTGGGAATACATCGCTTGTTGCGGCAAATACAATTTGTGCAACAGTGGGATTACAATGACGAAATTCTTATAAAAATTTTAAATCTATTGGGTAAAGAATTAAGTAATGTATAAGGGTATACAGTGATGATTAAAAGACTTGAGATCAATGGGAAAATTTACCTGAAAGCTTGCAGGAGCTTGCATCTTTATACCTGGGCAACTTTCATGCTACGCACTTAAGGATTATTGTCTTCACCACTTCGACATATCCTCTCCTCAGAACCATCTACCTCAGTCTAAAAGCGTGACACAAATAAAAGCACAACATCAATGGTGCAATCCGCTATTTCCTCTGGCTCGTGCTGACCTTCCAATCTCCGCGACCAACTCAGTATATACTTGCAAACTTTGCAGTTAACTCCATACCAGTCAACCATCCATTATGAGATCCAATCTCCTTCCCTGGCCAATCAACAGCCTTGGACTTCCATCTTTGGTCATGCATTGTTTGTAAGTTTGCATCTACATCTAACCAAGCCATCACTACTGTATAGTTTGCAATTGGACTAGTCCCTACTCTGCATACACTATTACCTCTCATTCGCAATACCTTCAACGTCACTTGCTCTTATCTCAATTTGTCATGCAATTGTACGCTCAGATTCTATTGTCTCGCACTTACGCTAAGACCTCGGATCCATACCACTGCTTCATTTCCTATTCCGTTCCTGTCATTCATTGCCTCACCGCTTCACCTGTAGTTAGCTCATCACCAGGTTGTATCTAGTCACTTTGGATTACCTTATAAGGGCTATCCCCTTGCCTGATGATTTTCTCCTCAGTTAGTTAATTTCATACGTTCTTGCATTTTGCTGCAACCTATTTATCACATCGGACTCAGGTTGAGTTTCCTTCTTTGGAACACTTTCCATTCATCTCACCGTTGTAAGACTCCAAACGGTGCTAAGCCGTGGCAGTTCTGTGGAGGGGAAAGGTGCTGTTTAGGCTGCCCTCCTAGGAGTTACAATAATATTTAAATGTAACCGGAATCAAGGTCCGGAACCTTATGGATGAGAAATCAAACTAAGAGAAGAGGATAAGAGTTGTCGGTAGCGATGGAAACAACACTATCTGAGACAAGATGGTGCAGGGAAAGACTTGAACAAATAAGTCAAGGTTTGTTCAGAGTTCAATAGAACAAGGCAGTTGTAAGTAACAATGCCCACAAGCTAATAACTCTGGTCGTCAGCAGCTGATTAGGAAAGATCAACTCAATCCCAACCAACCTCCAGGTTCTCAATGAACCTGCCCAACTCTCCGCAATCAAGCGCTTGAAGGGTACCAGATAACTGTGGGAGGCTGAACAAAACAAAAGCAATTTGTTTATGAAGCTCTAGAAGCAAATCAATAACAAATTTGAGCAAGAATATCCCAACCCTTCTCAAGGAACTCAAGAATAGCGTGGCTAAATTCAACCTCAAAGAAGAAGGGAGGTATAACACTCCAGATTTTAAGCTTAATAAAACCTCTTCAATCAAACGTGATTGGCTCCAGAAAGATGATCAAGGAGAGATCAAGACCAGTATGGTCGGAAAAAGGGATCAGAGTGGTATAACACACTCAAGAATTCAGGCAGACAGGAATTCTTCTTCAACCAGCAAGGCTATTGGTTGGTGATAAGGATCAAGGTCACAAAGGACTGAGTTTGAGTATGGAGGCTTGAAGGATCAAGGGGCAATCATAGATATACCCGGATAATTTGCTCAGATAAGTGGGGAAGGATGCCCACAGATAAATTGCTTATGATGATGGTCTCATAGAATGATGGTATTCTCTGATGCTCTGATGCTGGGATTCTGGGCCAAAAGGCAGGGGAGAGCCCCTCCTTATATGGGCAGGAGGCCCTGTTAGACTATATACAACGGATTCTACAAATAGAGCGGAAAAGGGAAGGCAACCATGTGGTCACTCGCGTTGGTCTGTGGATGGGCGTGCGTAACAATACCAGAGTCACCCACCCTTTGTGCGAAGGCGGAAGCGGGTGGGAGAGTCCCAGGAAAGGTGTTGGATGAAGTCCATGAGAGCGCGGATGGGCGGATAGGAGATTGGTTTGAGAAAGTTGAGTAAATCCTGACGGCCTTGAGATCCACGACTGATAAATCAAGTGCAATGGGAGGTTTGACGGATCCAAGGATTTGCCAAATGCTTGCGGGTGCGGTCGGGATGGATTCAGTAAATCATGGATGAGCGCCGCGCGATGGTAGCAATGAGGAGATTGGGAGGCGCAACGACAAAGATGAAGACACGCAACGACAAAGATGAGGACGTGCTATGACAACGGCGGAGATGAAAAGCAACACGGATAAAGGGCGCGCGACGCGCGCGGATGAAAGGAGCGCGGCGCGCGACGCGGATAATGGAAGCGCAGCGCGCGCGGCGCGGCGCGCGCGCCCGGGTAAAGAATGGTTTGGATGTGCCTGAGGATAAGTTGTTCAGCCGGGCGGTACGTTTGTGCAACAGTTTATGGATTGAGGTCTTAAGGCAGCCAGGGTGTCCAGGATGGGGCACCACACTGTTTGTTGAGTGGCATAACCAAGTTTGCACTTCGCAACAGGGTCTTGCTATTTGCACTTGCCCTTGCACTTGGTATTCCTTTGCGCTCACAATCCTCTAAGAATTGCCCTATAGTACGTGGGGTGGTCGTGTGACAGTATCAGAGTGCTTAAGAGGACGCTTCAGAGGGCTTATCTGGTGTTGAAAATTCCAGAAAAGTCATGTGTACTGATTTGTTATTGCTGGTTGGTGAGAATTGAGATATACTTGGCTGCATCAGCCCCTACTTCTGTTGGTGCATGTATGTGTGATGTATGGTTGGAATGGTGGCAAACTGAGTATCAGAGTGCTTGAGAGGACGCTTCAGAGGGCTTATCTGGTGGTTAAAGTTCCAGGCAAGTCATGTGTACTGAGTTGTTATTGCTGGTTGGTGAGAATTGAGATATACTTGGCTGCATGAGCCCCTACTTCTGTTGGTGCATGTATGTGTGATGTATTGTTGGAATGGTGGCAAACTGAGTATCAGATTGCTTGAGAGAACGTATCAGAGGGCTTATCTGATGGTGAAAGTTCCAGAAAAGTCATGTGTACTGAGTTTTTATTGCTTGTTGGTGAGAATTCAGATATACTTGGCTGTATGAGCCCCTACTTCTGTTGGTGCATGTGTGTGTGTTGTATGGTTGGAATGGTGGCAAACTGAGTATCAGAGTGCTTGAGAGGACGCTTCTGAGGGCTTTTCTGGTGGTGAAAGTTCCAGAAAAGTAGTGTAACTTGCTTTCATAGTACTGGTTGTAGTGTAACATTGGTACTCATATGGTTTAAGTCCTGCTAGTATGGGGTATGTTGTTTTGTTTTGTGGTTATTTTGAGCATAATCTTTTGATTCTATATTAAATTAAGAATTTTCATTAATCCGTGTGACATAATTCAGTCTGTGCCAGGTGTTGGGTTGTTTTTGTGACAGGTGTTGATATGGTTGAAGGGGTTTATCTGGTGATTGATTTGGTTTTTCAGGTTTGTTTGAGTTTAGAGTATAGTTTATGAGGGGTTTAGAATTTATTTAATATTTTCTTGACTTTTATTTGATATAAGAATAATAATTAATAAGAAAAAATTAGTCTTATGGCTATAGGACAGGTTTGGTTTACCACATTGTCCTTGCCCGCTTCCTGTCAGTAGGCTGCACCGGTCCTGTCAAGTCCCGCTTCCCCAACACATTCTTAGCCCCCACTTGGGAAACCAATTCCGCGTGCAAATCCGCTGTCCAGTCCCTCTGCCCCATCCGCCAATGGTTGTTGTCCTCCCTATTCGCGCACATGCGGGGCGCAGACGCGCTGGGAGACTGAATACTCTCCAGGTAGGCCTCAAGGCCCCTGGCCTCTTCTGGGAGTTTACTAGCCCAAGAGATGTTTGCCGGTGGTGGAACCCAAACATAATCTTCCCTGTAGTACTCCAGTTCCGCCTAATCCAATTCTTCTTGCAACCGGATCCCGCCGCGCGCGCCTGCCTTGTAACCCAATTCTGCGGATGGCTTGAGATTGTCCTTCTGAAAGCAAGAACCGCGCCCCCCCATCTTTCCAGCATGTTCCCCTTCAGTATTGGCCAGTCCAGGTTCCAGTAGCCTCCCATCTCTTCCACGTCCCAATGTGCTTCTGTGTCCTCAATGAACAGGATGACATGGCGCGCCTTCTCAGAATCTGAAACGCCTTCAGAGTCAGCAATCATTTCATACCATGAGATGAATTGCTCCACTTCTGGAATGTTGAGTCAAATATGCGGGTAAATCCATGGGGTAGCGCAAAGGCCGTGGGAGGAGCAAGGAAGAGAAGCAGCTGTTGATAGCATCTGTGAGTACCTTTGAGAGACTTTGACAAAAGATTGTTCCCGGCCAGACCCCCAGATAAGGGAACCAAAGGGGCAACACCCCTTAAGTTGTCCTTGAGTTCCAGAAGTTATTGATCAAAGCGTCTTTAAGGAGATTGGATGCAGCCAGTCAAGAGAGAGAGTGTGAGAGGGAGAGAGTGATAGAGCAAGACTAAGAACAATTCCTTCCTTTCCAATCCAATCCAATCCAATGATAAAGAAGTCATAAAGTGAAGTGATCTCCCCTAAAACCCGGAGTTGAGAGTGAATTAATTAAGTCCTCCCTCTCAACCCTAACCTCAGTACAACCGCAAGTAAGCAAGAATGATGAAATACAACCCCTAAGCACAGAACCCTAGCCCAACCCATTCCCCTCGATATCTACGTATGCCCGGTTTTCCCACCTGCGCGCGTCCTCCCAACAACCCGTTCCAGGTATCCGGGGCGTACCGCGTGATCCGATCCGCGCGTCTTGTGATGCGCAATCCGCTTGATCCGCGCCAGCTGTCCAATCCCTGTGAGCCTTCCAATCCGTGCAATCCTTCTGGTCCGCAATCCGCACGACCCGTCCGTCTCCCGTATCCAGGTGCTGAGCCCAACCCGACCTCTGCTGGGCCTACCTGACTGCTTCTGAGCCCACAGCGCGGCTTTCTGCGGCAAGGCCCTGCCCATTGCTGAGCGTGCCGCCGCTGCTGAGCGCGCCGCCCACAGCCCTTTCCTGACTTGTGTCCATAAAAGAGCACCACAACGGGTGACAAGACTTCTCTCCAACTACTGACCACTTACACAGCTCAGAATGACTTGCTGTTCCACCAACTTGATGTCAAATCCGCTTTTCTAAACGCCCCACTCAAGGAAAACATCTTCATCATCCCTCCGGCTAATGTCTCTACAGCACCAGGCAAGACTCTCAAGCTCAAGAAAGCTCTGTAAAGCTTGAAAAAAGCTCCTATGGCTTGGTATCAGGCACTCATCTCTTGGTTAATCAGTGTAGGTTTTCATCAAAGTGAGGCGTATAACTGTGTTTTCTTCTCCAAAGACACTTGGCTGTACATCCATGTGGATGACATTGCCATCTTCAGCAAGGACCCTTTGAAGTTTGAGAAGCTTATCAAGTCTTGATTCAAAATCAAGTATCTGGGCCAAGCTTCAATGCTCCTTGGCATCAATGTTGATGTCACTACAAATGGCTTCAAACTATCCCAGTCAAACCTACATCAACTCCTTGGTCAGAAAATATGATCTAACCAATCACAAAGAACACTCAACTCCCTTCCAACCTAACAGAAAGCTACAAGTATCCACGACTGAAGAGCACAAGGAATTTCTGAAAACCAGTCATGACTATAGGAAGATTATTGGTGAATTGCTGTACATCAGCTGCAACACACAACCAAACATCACCTTTGCAACAAATTACTTGTCACAGTTTCTCACAAAGGCCAACAACACTCACTCCAATGCTGCCCTAAAGGTTATCAACTACCTCAAACACACCAGCTCAAAAGGTCTCAACTATCAAAAGGTTGAGAAGCCCGGGGAACTGGTAGCATATGTAGACTCTGATTGGGCAACCTTTCCTCAGACCCGTCAATCAATATCTGGACTCTTGATTACCTGGAAAGGAAACATAATCACATGGAAGTCAAAAAAGCAGTCAACAATTTCTCTTTCAACCACAGAATCCAAATACAAATCAGTAGGGGATTGGGTGAAAGAGGTGCTCTGGCTAACTACCCTTCTGTCTGATTTCTTTCAGTTCAAGCCGCTCAAGCCTACCCCAATCCTAGAAGACCACAAAGGCTGCATCAAGCTTGCACTTCAGCAAGCCAATCACTCCTCCTTCCGAACCAAGCATATCCACATCCGTCATCACTTTATCAGGGAGGAACTTTAAAAGGGAATGATCAGTCTGCAAAAGGTCTTGTCAAAGAATAACTACGCCAATTTCCTGACAAAACCAGTTTCAAGACAAATACTAGAGGCTTGTCTGAGTTCTTTAAACGTTTGCTGATCATGAACCTGAGAGATGGGGTGGCTGTTGAATCTTTGATTCAGTCACTATCTCTCAGTTCCATTATTTTCAGTTCCTTCATCTCATTCATTCTATCATTTTATTTATTTCAATTATTTTTGTCTTCATTTTATTTTTATCTTTATGTGCGGCCATTAGGTCTCTGTGTGTGTCTCCTCATCTGCGCGCGTCTCTTCTTCTCTTGCAAGCACGTACCAGTTTCAATACTCCAGATTTGGATTGCAGCTAAGCTACTACCTGGGTCCTGACTCGCACACACCTCCTTCATCTTTCCTCACACAACTACATTGGTTTTGTCATAGGATTGAGGGTGTCTTGATTCAGGTAAGCTCTAGCCTTAAACTCTCCTTATCTTGTTCTCAATCTAACTATCCTTGATTCTTGAGTCAGTTCAATTCCAGTTTTCTATTGCCAATGTGATTACCAATTTCAAGTAAAGGTCTTCTGCAGCCTCACTAGGTTGAATCCTGGTTTTAGGTTATTATTCCTTTCATCCTCTCTTGGTTGTTCCTTTTACAGTTTTCTTGTTACTGTCTCTTGTTTCTCCTCAGTTTCTGAGGGCCATCAATTGTTTTACTTGCCTCCAATTTTTACAGCCACCATTGGGTTACATGCTAATGGTTGATGACCAATAGGGCCAGCTAATGGTTGGCAAGCATTGGGGCAAGCTAATAGTTGGCAACCATTGGGGCAAGCTAATGGTTGGCAACCATTGGGGAAGGTTAATGGCTGGCAACCATTGGGGCAAGCTAATGGTCAGAGACCATTGGGGCAAGCTCAGACTAAGCTAATGAACAGAAACCATGAGGCTAAGGTAATGGATGGCAACCATTGAGGGTGAGTCACCCCTCAATGCATAAATTCATACAAGGTAGTGTATAAGGTGTGGGTGGATAGTGCACCCAATTGACAAATCAATCCCTCCCTTCATCCATCCATCCCTTCATCATTTGATTCATCCATCCATCCATTCATCCATTCATCCATCCATCCATCCATCCATCCATCCATCCATCCATCCATTCATCCATCCATCCATCCATCCATCCATCCATCCATTCATCCATCCATCCATCCATCCATCCATCCATCCATCCATCCATCCATCCATCCATCCATCCATCCATCCATCCATCCATCCATCCATCCATCCATCCATCCATCCATCCATCCATCCATCCATCCATCCATCCATCAATCCATCCATAACATCTATCCATTCATACCATCACCACAAGAATCCTCCACTGTGTCTTCATCACCTGCAAACAACAAACCAACACCCTCAATTCCCTCTGCCCAGCCCACTGAGCCCACTGGAGATCAAACAACTGCTGATCCAGTACACACCAAACCCCCACCCTCAATTCTGTCTGCCCAGAACACTGAGCCCACTGGAGATTAACCAACTGCTGATTGCCTGGCAATCATCAGTCCAGACCATGAGTCCTCTTTTCACTTTGTCATGTTTGCCTCAACTACTGACCAGACCTCCCTTAGCCTCTCTTCCACCACCCCCACCATGGGTTGAATTTGTTAGCACGGAATCATCATCAAGCCACCATGCCACACCCCCACCCCCAGCCCCAGCCCAGACCGGTGGCTTGATGAGCACACAAGAAGACTTGGTTGTCTCAAAGTATAACTTCCTTGCTAATAGCAAGCGGCAAATGGCAAATCTCCTTATAATGGCCAATGAAAAATCACTGCCACAATCAGTGCAAGACATGGCAGTCAAGGCCTGTAAGGTTGTTCAAGATGCAATGGCCTGTGAGTTTCAACACTTGAATGCTAGTCAAATCCCTGGCTGATCCTCATTGTTTCCTTCACCCGTGGTTGAAAACAGTGATGACCTCCCTCCTGAGGAGGAGGTTCAGATTGGGTCAGGTAAACTTCTTGCCAAAAGACAGGCTAAAACTGCCTCTGCCAATCCCAACAAGAAGAGGCATAAATTTGCGCCCTTGATGGAAATTGATGAAGATGAAAGTACCCCAGGCCCTGCTACTCCACCCACACAAGCTGCTCCAAATGAAGTGCCCTCCAAAGAATCCCAACATCAACTCTTTACCCCTGAAGTCCCAGCAGAGCAGGCCTTCATCACCACTCCCCATGAACCCAATGCTACACCAATGGTAATAGACTCCCAACCCACCAAGGGGGCTACCCCCCCTCTGCCTCTGATCCTGCAAATGACCCTGGTAAGTCACTTCCATCACATCCATCCAAATACCTTCCCTGATTGCCAATCACTGTAGCTCCCTCCATAGATTCACCTAAACTGTTCAAAAAATACCCGGCTGATCTCCAGGAAGCCATTCAACCCTTTAAAAATGGCATCATTGACTCAAAGTGCTACAAGAGCGCTGTTGAGGCAGCAGTGCACCTCTTTGGATTACGTGCAAAAGACCACAAAGAATGGGGATCTTACCCTCAATTGCTATCTCACACAATCTGTTTCAACACCATCAGTGCTGGTATTAAAGAATGTATCAGTCAATTGACTACAAGTGGTAAGCTTTATTCCACTGGGATCTTTTTCCCTGACAGTAGCCAACCTCTCCTCATTCCTACAGATGCAAATCTCTTCCCACCTTGCACATCTAAGCCATATTACATGCCAGATGTATTTGCTCTGCCTCTTCTACCCAGGTCACCACCCCCACCAGCCACAACCATAGGTTCTAAGCTGAACAAACTCTGTATTCACCTTACTCACCCTCCAGAGTTTTCACAGGTTAGATGGGCACAATTATGGTTCCAATCAATCCTCCTGGTCTCAAGAGAACTCACCCAGCCACCAGCATTTATCCAACCAGCAGGTACTGAAGATGAGGCAAGCCGTGATATCTAAATCATCAAGTATTTTGCTGCTTTTCTTGGCTCACATGAAGACATGGCTTGGATTGAAGGACAGCCAGTTGACAGCCCTTGTCACAAATCTGGCTTCAACTCCCTGGAAAAATTTGTTGACAACATCTACCACCTGCTCATTGCATTTGATCTCCTGCGGAAAAAAACTTCAATTGGAGGGGTCCTCCACAGCAGTGGCACCACAGCAGGCCAAGTTGAACACCATCATGGTCACCATCACATCCCAACCCTACTACCACATTCTTGTGGCCTACCTTGTAGCAGGAGTACGTGGGCTCTTGCTGATACAATCAGATATTAGGAAATTTTCCCTGGTTCAATTCCTCCAGCTCCTGAGCCTTGTCTCCAAAGCCAACAAGCTAGAGCTTAAGGACATCAAGGAACAAGTATTGAAGCAGACAAATGCTTACATAGTGCAGCTTATCCAAGACTTCTTTTTCAGCCCTGAATTTTGGCCAGGAACACAGGTATCCCGCATGGACTTTGCAAAATGTCTTGTTCTTGATTTCAGCAATCATTGGCTGTCCCAAAACCCTTCAACTGATAATCCTGTATTTATTTTACCTTGAAAATCTAATGTTTCTATTTCAGCTATCCCAAATTTATCAGTGTCTTATTGTACTAGCTTTTCTTTCTCCATTGCCTTTAATCATCATGCTTATAAATCAATTCATGTATGCCTTATGCAACTTAATTCTTTATAAATGAGTCCATAATGTGACATTGCGGTGAGCTGAGTCCCATGAGCATCTGTGAAAGTGAGAGACTCAAAGTCCATGCAAACTGTTCATTCATCTGAACCATTGGCCAGATGCATTGTGATAGCTCTATGGATGGTGAAAATTGTTGTAGTCCACTGTAAGCATCTGGTAATGTAAGGAATGCAAAGATCATTCACACTGTTTATTCAATTGCCCAATGGGCCAGATGCATTAGGATAGCTCTATGGATGGCAACCATTGTTGTAATCCAAAGAATTGGCTCAAAAATCCATGATTAAAATTGGGCAAAAATTGATTAAACCCAAAAAAATTGTTTCCCAGTTAAAGCATCCTTAAAAACACAATACTTGTTTCATCCAGGTATGTGTTATCCCGCATTGACAATATTGAATGGAATGTTTTAAACTCATGCATCACTTACAGAAACATAAAAACTGAAACTTGTATTTCAACTTTTATTGCATTAAGAAATACAATAATAGAAAGGCTCTCAAGATATAGGAAGAAAAAAAAGACCACCCAAGTGTCAACTATTGTTGGCGCAATCCACTTGCCTCAGGGGTATGAGCTGGAAATATGCCAATTGTGGTACAAGGCTTCTTCTTGATTTTTTCGGATAGTAAGTTGATTGCTGCAAAAATTTTTGAGTTGTCACAAGGAGCCACAAGTTTGAGGTAAATTTCTGAAAGGGCTTGCAGTGCTGCAGGGTGATAAGCATCAATTGGAAGTTTTTTTGGGCATTTGAGGAGGGTTAATTCTTTTGGTTTCACCTTGCCTGACACACAATCAAGTTGTGAATGCAACTGCTTGATTTCTTGGTGCTTCATAGTAACTTTTAATGCTATTTCATCTAGGATTCAACTTAGATAATTTTGTTCAAAGCTTCTCCAGGGGGTTTCAATGGTTGTGCAATTGCCATCTTTATCATCCTCTCAATCAGAAACAAAATCCACACGGTCAAATATTGCAATGACTTCTGGTGTTTTTTTGGGAAGGTATTTGGGGGCTGTGTGAAAACGCTTTTCACTTATCTGTAACACAAACCAACACACACCATCAGCATCTATTCTTTGAATACAAACCCCCAGGACTCATGCTCTAAACTTCTTTTTGGCTTACTGGATGGATGCGCGTTTGGCCTTGGTAATTTTATTTTCTTACAGCTTTGACCCTAATATTTCCGCTTGCTGTATTTCTTTTCCCTGCCCCAGGACCCATCTCTCCAATAATGTGCCATCCCACACCATACCAGGTTGCGCCTTTTTCCAGTTTGAGTAATGCTGGACTATGATGGCACCTATCGCTGCATTCCAGCCCGATGATACAAAGGACCTTGAATGCCACTCAAACATAATCCTTGAGAAACCTGCCTTTTGCGCATCTCTCTCACATGTTACCTTAGCACTCCATGGGAAATTGTCCTTTGATGGCACATTGGGTGCTGGGTGGAATTGTGGGGGTACAATGTTGTTTCTGAGTCTAGCCACTTCTTAATTCTATTGCAGCTACCCATACGCCTGATTTGCCTTTCCATTTTCTGTCCCAACAGACTCCAGTTGTGCCATCACCTGCTGTGCCCTCATGGGAGCCCACTGTTCCCATTTCAGTATTTCTTCAGGAGAGGGAGGTGAGGGGAAGTTCATTACATTTGCTGGCATGCCCATCACAAAGCTGGCCCATTGCCATAAAGAACATGAGATTGTACTAGATTGACTGGGAAGGGGGATTTTGGTGACCATCTGGTGCACTTGTCTCAATTTGCGGTCTAAAGTCCCCTTTTCAAGTTTTCCTTTTCAGAATGGTCGGTCAGTCCAATCCTAGATTGAGAAGTGCAATCATTCATGTCCAATAAACCCATCACAATCAGCATCTCTGTGTTAATGAAATTAATGGAATTCCCAGTTCAATCATACTTCTCACCTGATTCTGGTATAGTATTCACATGTGGGGGAACTCCCCTGAGTAAGTCATCCAGGAGTCCCTCATGATATTGCAAACTAGAGGCACTGTCTCTTGCACAACAGAGGATATTTTCTCTTCAGGAAGCATTGGAGTGTCTTGACCAGCTGCAGCAGGTTGGGAGGTATGGGCACTATGGTCTGGCATGATAAATAATTAATATTCAAGGGTTGGCTAAGGGTGTAATGTAATAATTAGCACTAGTTGGTAATGCCCCAAATTTGAGGAGGAGGGCCCTATGGCTGGTGTGAGAAGCAAGGCAACATGCAACTTATGGTTAAGTTGCAGAGCCAGTGCCTGGGACTGAATTGATTTTGTAGAGGGTTGAATTCAGGATTTTCCAAACCTTGAAAAACCAATATTGTTATAAAGATAGATGTTGATTGTGTGAGATAGTATTGTTTAACTGTGAGAGAGTGTGAACAGATAACTTGATGGTTAGATGGGGTGATTGGTATGGGGGAAAGAACAAATGGAGGATGATGATCAATGTGATATAAGAGGATTTCTTATTTATATTCCTACCCTCCTCCTTCATCATTCCCCCATTGTAAACATTTGACAACTGAGGATTTGTCTGTCCAATTCATTGGAAACTAATACAATTCATGATGACAATTTTAATATCCAAGATTCTGTTGTTACAAATATTACGTCTACCAACCTCACCTCTAATCTCCATTTCATCATCCCTTAGGCCCCATTCATGTCCACACAAAGTTTCACATGGTTGGTGTTTGGTGTCCACTTGTCCATGTTTCCTCAAATGATGCTTTTAGATACTTTCTAAGGTTTCAGGTCACACATAGGCCAAAAACCATGGGTAATTTCACGTTGAAATCCATCCCTGAACATTCCATAATCAGTTTTGAACTTTTCCTCATATCAGCTAAAAGGGAAACTCACTACTTGTTCCAGGGAAACCAAAGTCATTCTCTTGCCTGGATAACCAAATGTCCCTGCAACATTTTCCAAAAAAGCCACATGCGCCACTATCTCCTTTCCCTTCATCACCACAGTCTCCCTTAGATCTTTTAAGACCACTCGCACATTCAAGTTGGGGTGGGCTGTGTATGGATCTTTGGCATCTTCTGCATGTGCATCTTGAAATAACTGAATCACAACCCAAACATCCCCCCCTTCTGATTGCCCAAATAGCTTGGTGATTTGACCAAATGAACAGAGTTCATCCTGCATGACCTCTACATAGGAATTGGAGTGATTTTTACCTTGATCTGGCCGTTTCACTGTAAATCTTTTATGATGTATAAAGGTACTATTTATTTTGTGCACATTGGAATTGAAAGACACATCCTGTTACAGACCCAATCTTCCAACCTCTTGTATCCATAAGCAATGAATTTCTGGGTCTAATGGGGTGAGGCTGAAGTTGGGATTTGAGTTTTCTTGTCCCTTGTTAATTACCTTGGACTGGATCAATAAACTTGAATATTGACTCCTTGATATACATGTCTTCATTATTTTACCATGTATATCACCTGTAATAAATTGCTTTATTATTTGCTTTGTTTGCCCAGTAAGAAGGAAAGTGTACAGCATGATTCTTAGTGAACTCACCTGTGCAATTGTTCTTTGGTATCCTTTGCAAGATACCATTCAAACTTTCATGGGAACAGGCTGCCGTGGCCATTGGTGGACCAAACCTTTTGATCACTTCTGGGTAATGCTGAGTAATTTTCACGTTGGGTTTACTTCTTTGTTGTGGCCATCCAGTCCTTAGTGTTTGACGGTATTCCAGAATTAGTCGTTCAACCTCCATGATATCTTGGTTTGAAATATGGAGCTTCATTAACATGTTGGTTATGTAAATGAGAAGCACTGTTGATTCCTTCAAGATTTTTGTTGATCCAATATAATCAGTACCAGTTCTATTCTTACCACTCCACAAAGGAATCATAGCAAGGGGATAGTAAACCATGTAGAGTTTCAGCCACTCTGCGGCCTTGAGGGATCCTGCACCTTGAAATGCAACATTCCTTGGTACCCTTTTCATCCATGATGGCACATTTGTGTCCTGAATCACCTTTTGGATGCGCCTCAAATTGTGAAGCATTAATTGAGGCCCTTGGATGGATGATTTGACTTGAGCTTCTTTCCCTCTGTCATAATCCTTGTTCACTGGACTGCTTCCCTCACCCCCCATCAGCTTCAGAGTACTTGTGTGGCTTCCTTGACTGGCTATACTTTGCAAAATTCCCAAGCTCCCAATAATTCTACTTCTTAAAGAATACAGGTTAGTACTAGTATATTCAGAAGATGGTTGATATTTCTTGCTTTGCTGTGAGGCTGATGATGATTTCCCAGCCTGTAAATATCTCAATTCATATTGTCTGGATTGACTTGTTGAGCTTTCTTCCATTATTTGTGTAAGTGCTGTCAGATTGCTGGCATTAAGCCATCTCTTGGGAATTCCCTGGGTGTGATCACCCTCCTCTGATTGATCTTCAGGAGACTTCCTTCTCTTCCCCTTTCCAATGATGCTTTCCGATCCAGTTTTCTCTCCTCTGTTCTTCTCTCAGATTTTTTCCTTCCCCAATTCTTCTCTGGCTAGAGAAATGTTAAGATAGCTCATGCTATGATCCTTGAGATTTATCAAAATCCACCCATGCATGAGCTCTATTACTGAATATTCTATTGGGTGCCAATATGGAAGCCTGTTCAGATAGCTTTCTCTGACCCCCTTCTCCTTGGTAATTTGATCTTGCTCCCATGATGTCTGACATTCCTCCCACTTCTTGGCATTCTTCATGTGCTTGGCATTTCTCCTTGGCTGGAACTCCTTGACATTTGGATCATTGATCTTTTCCTTTGTAATTTGACAATATTAGCAGAACATGGTTGAAGAATGACCAGAGAATCCTGCCACCTTGCGCATATCTGGAAAATCCCCAATAAATGGGAACAGTGCAACAAATATCTCCCTACCTTGAGGAAACTGGCTGGTTTCAGAAAACCATACTCCTTCCCAGAGGTCTTTGATTTCATCAACCAATGGATCTAGAATGTGGTTGATTTCTTCCATTTGGGTTCCTTGGGCCCAGGGATAATACCAAAAACAAAAACATTCTCTATCTTGTAATGTTTGGCTAGTGGAATGTTGAGACAGATCAAGATCACTGCTCCCACTGAGATTGATTTGTGCCCAACCTTATTTCCAAATGGGTTGAACCAATCCACATAGAGACTGAAGAAAAGGTGCCCTGGTGGTTGGGTAAGTTTCCTCTTCTTGTCTGCGCCTCCAACAAATTTGCGCCAAACTGAGCCATCCAAAACATCTCTCATCACATTTGAATTGAGGTTTTTATGATGAATATTGCTTTCAATGAGCTTTTCAAAATCTGCAAACCATAATTTTCTACCAAGCCAGACCTTCAAGCTTTGATAATGAAATTTTAAAGATGGTTTAATGTGTCTGTTATGTTTCCCACTGTTCTTCATCAGCAAATCTGTTTCACAGTACATGCCCTGCTCATTACCAGTTTGGCGCACAAAGATTTTGCTAGTGGAATAGAACCTTGCAGTACATTTCTTGACAATTTATGCTTGGTTGTCCAATTTTTCTGGGATTAGATACAGCTTGAAGCATTCTGGGCAGCATATCCTTTTTTCCAGGTTGGGCTCAAAACCTAGCCTTTGAATTAGAGTGACTTTTCTTTGAGATATTCCCTTCATGATTTTATTTGAATCAAAATTTAATTCCCTCCCCAGATTCTTAATCTTGTCCTGCTCTGTCTTCAAGAAATCTGTGATTTCCAAGTCAATAAGGTGATGAACAAGGAACATTTTTGCAGCTTGAAGAAGCACAAGCAGACTGTGCCTTGGGACTAGATGAAAAGAGTTATACTTGAGGTCTTGAGAATTGAACCAGTGCCCTCCCCGGTGAAGTGGAATCTGAATATTCTCTTTGCTTTCATTCCTTGCTGGATTTTTGGAAACCTGGAAATCATTATAGCAGGCAAATCAGAAGATCAGCACATGAATGTACAGTGTTAACTATTTTCCCATCCCTCCTCTCCACTTACATGACTTCTCCCTTGTAATGGAAATATATCTGTTGTGACTTTCAGGGCCTGATTGAGTCTGCTTAAAGCCGCCTGATGTTTCTTGAAGGCAGAGGAAGAAAAAGCCATTCCTATCTTTTTGTTTCCATCTTCATCTTCATATGTGCCTTTGCCACATTTGAATTCCAGACATTGGCATATCTTCCATTTGGCTGTCTTCATATCAATTGATGGATGGATGGATGGATGGATGGATGGATGGATGGATGGATGGATGGATGGATGGATGGATGGATGGATCAAATGATGGAGGGATGGATGGATGGAGGGAGGGATTGATTTGTCAATTGGGTGCACTATCCACCCACACCTTATACACTACCTTGTATGCATTTATGCATTGAGGGGTGACTCACCCTCAATGGTTGCCATCCATTACCTTAGCCTCATGGTTGCTGTTCATTAGATTAGGCTGAGCTTGCCCCAATGTTTGCTGACCATTAGCTTGCCCCAATGGTTGCCAACCATTAGCCTTCCCCAATGGTTGCCAACCATTAGCTTGCGCCAATGGTTGCTGAACATTAGCGTGCCCCAATGGTTGCCAACCATTAGCTTTCCCCAATGGTCACCAACCATTAGCTTGCCCCAATGGTCACCAACAATTAGCATTCCCCAATGGTTGCTGGCCATTAACTTGCTGCAATGGTTTCCAACCATTAGCTTGCCCCAATGGTTGCCCCAATGGTTTCTGACCATGAGCCTGCTGTGATGGTGGCTGTCCATTGGCAAAATTCCACCTTTTTTAAAATTCAAGTCATCATCCCCCTGTGCTTTGCAATTATTGAATGCTGACCCTCCTCTTCTACTTTTATAATCATTCAGGGCAAACAACAAACAACCCATCATGGTAAAATACCTCTTGAATGGAGCCCAATCAAAAAACTCAATCAAGCTGTTTCCAGCAGTGTCCCTTGCTTCAACTCCCACTTCTCTCAATGTCTGTCATCCTACTGTAGAGTTGTGATGAATATCACCAAGTCAAAGGATAATCACCGGCAACAAATCCCCAATTCCCTACAAAAATCCCAGGTTCAATCACTTCCATCATCTTGCATTCATCAACAGATTCACTCCACTACCTCTCTAGTTCCATCCAAGTCTTCATGTCTACTAAATGGCATATTAACCCTATCAAGAGAGGTTTTTCTTCAAGACCTTGCACAAATCAACTTTTCTTGCTGTGGTTTCAATTGGTCTGAGCCTTGGTAATTTCATTGTAACCATTTGTTTCTGGGACTCATCATTAAAAATTGGAACCATGCCCATGCACATGGTGCATTGTGAAACTACCCATGCAACTCAGTGCATAACACCAAATTCAACCTCACCATTGTCCTCAAGAGGTGGTTCATGGGCAGGAGATCCAATATTATTTCTGGAAAATATCTTTCAGAATCCCATGCAGCAAAAAAAAATCAGACCAGGAAATCAAGATGGGGCAAACAAGTAAGCAATTAATCACTATCATCCCATGGTATTTTTTACCCCATTTTTTTCACATGGTTTTTCCTCTCTACCTACAGCTCTAAAATCAACAAACAGAGACCTTGGAATCACTTGGATTACCAGAAAATCAGTCAAGTATATTCAGTAAAAAAAAATTTTGCTGTGACACTGAGGTCTCCAATGAAAAGGTCTTCCAGAAGGTCCAGTGCCAATGGTAATCTCAAGGTTTCTCTGTCCTTGGTCACCAAATAGATAAAACGTTTGACAACATGAAATCTGAGAGACTTGGTAGACGTTACAAACGTGGTCATTCAATGTGGATGATGAGGAAACCTTCCAACCTCCAAGAAAAAATCACAAAGGTGCCAACAAGAATCCCCAGTTACTGTTATCATCCTGATTTGATTTCTTCCCTTTCTCCAGATGGCAAACATCTTTTGGATTTGCAGCCTCCAATTTACCTTGGCTTCATAATGTCTTAACTCATACCTTAAATTATTTGAAGATCTAAAGTCATGTTTCAATATTGATTTTTGTGATAATAGAATGTTCAACTCTCACTAATTTAATCCATAGACTCTTGCAAGGATATCCTACATGAAAAATTTTTGTCATCAGACATACCTGTGCTGTAAAATCACATAAATATCATTAAATCTTGAACATGTCCAAAGTGTTTTAATTATCTTTCCCTGCATCAAAATACACGCCACATTTTTCAATTATTATCAACATAACTTTACCAATACCATTGACATAAAAGCTTCTTCATGCAATGATTTGATGTGGTACATACCTTTGACATATAAAACTGCTTTTGGAAACCATGCACATGTATTTGTACACCACGGGGCCACTTTTGGCCATTGAGGACCGTGGAGCCAACAACAAGGGTTGATTTGACGGCGCACGCGTCAACCACCTGAAATTTTGATGACTGGGTTGGCCAACAGTAAACCAACCAACAAATAATGGTTGACCAACCTATGCGTCAATCCACCAGTTGCCTGGTTGGTGACGGGTGGTCAGAGTTGTTGTAACGGCAATTTGCCCCTGCAGTTCAATCACCAGCAGGGGCTTCTGTCAGTGACTGGCCGTTGGGGTCAAGGAAACATCACCTCACCCCCGCGGTTGATTCACCAGCTGGATGCACAGGGTGGATCCATGTGAGGTCATGGTTTCTGACCCATGACATCAGCTGTTTAACGGTTGACTATTGATTGGCTCAGACAATGATCATCATCATTGCTCTCACTCACTCCACCTCTCTTGATCCATCCAACCATGGTGGACTGCTACTACTACTTCCCTCTCTCTAGACCAACTCAGACCTGAACATCCTATCCCCTCCTTCCCTCCTCATCCATCCATCCATCCATCCATCCAACACCCCCTTCTCTCTCTCCTTTGAATCTCCCTCTCACAGGTACCGGTCTCTTCTTGGGTACCACTGAATCACTTTCCAACAATGGTGGCCCCCTTGGTCTCCTGATGGAATTCTTGGTCATGGGAACTGGTTGAGCAATTCATTCCCTTCCTACTCCCCCTCTCTTCTTCCCTTCTCTGATCTACTGACACCACTCAATCATCACTCAGATTACTACCACCAGTCATTTGGAACGTCATGGCCTCACTGGGTGAAATGAGTTGAGTACTTTTCCTCTTGCCTTCCCTCTACCTTTTCTTGACTCCTCTGATCTCCTTCTCTCCTCTCTCTGCTACCCAATCTCTCATTTTCCCATTGCAGGTGGTCATGTCACCCTCATCATCCATCCATAACACATGTCTGTTGTCTCCATGCCATCATCAACAAATCAATCAATTCACACCTTCAATCTCATGCCTCTTCACACCCATTGAAAGCTGTGAAAAACCTTGATTTGATTCAAAAAATTGATAGCAATAAACAGTAATGTGGAGCTGGAGGTTATCAATATTAAACACCAATTGTTTTAAAATTCCCATCCCATGATAAAACTCCACAAAAGTTTTTTTTTAATTTTTGTACATTTTTTTCTATTTAATTGTTCAAATACCACTGTAAAATTCTCCCACAAAAAAGAAAAAATCATTTAATAATATTTGTGACAAATTAAAACATTAGAAATTAAAATAAAATAAATATAAATGATTTATTAGATCTGGAAAGCCCCCTGTACCAACCATGGAAACCAAAAAAAAAGGTTGAATCATTGTTGAGAATGACAATGATTCAACCCACGAGGACCTTCTGACCCTCGAGTTGAATTGCTTCCAGATCAAACTTGACAGCAATTTGACAAGGGCCCAACTGCACAGAGGTGGAATTGGCGTCAAGCTGTTAGCAAGCCCTTGACCACACTCAACGTTTTGGAACACCAAAGTTATTTTGACGGGCGCACTCCCACTAAGGGAGTGCTGTGGAACCTGCCTTGTCCAAGCTGGGGGCTCAACAGCAAGTTGGCCCGTGGTGTATGTGAATGGTCTGTAAAGCATGTATGTGTGCTGAGCCAAGTTTTTACAAAATTTTCTAAAGCCCATGTGGCACTTAGAAAAGTGATGTTGGAACCTTGCAAAGCCTTCTTGGTGCCTTTCCAATGTCCACACGGCGCCTGGCCAAGTTGGTCTGGCGCCTGGCCAAGTTTATCTTGGGGCAGATCAAAGCTGGTTGTATTGACCCACCAATCACATGATCATACTTGGAAAAAAAGGCTTGAAGTTGGGGGGAGGGAGGCTGGTCAATTTTGGTACAACCAGCATTGATTGGCATCAAAGGGAGATTGATTAGGTGCCAAGTTTTAATTCCTGCAAGCCCAACCTAATCAAGCTCCCTGGGCGCCAATCCAAGTCCCGCTAGGCACATGCCAAGTCAAACCTGGACAGGCGCCCAGATGCACTTTACACACCATATGTGTATATGGCCATGGGAGAGGCCTAAAACAACATTTGTCATCAAAAATGTAAAACTTTGGGTTGCAATATACACCCCCATTTTCAAATTGATGGTAAATAAAGCCCATCTGGGGGCTTGGAAAAGTTCCAGGTTTTTTTTTTTAAAGTGTGTGTGGTGCCCAAAAAAGCTAGCTTGGCACCCAGCAAAGTGATCTTGGTGCCCTTTCAAGTGCCAGTTGGCCCATCCCCAAATTGGCCTGGTGTGTTGCCATGTTGGTTTGGGTGTCAATCAAAGCTGGTTGCACAACCAATTCTCAACTGTATTTTTTCTCTTTTTTTGACTCAAAAAGTTATATTTTTTTTTACTTTTTACTTTAAATAGCTGTCCATAAATTAATAAAATGAATTTAAACAAGGTTGAAAAAAAACTTACCTAGTTGAATATACTTTGACAAACAGTCCCATGACTTTTTTCTACCCACTGTACCTTTCCCCAAACATGATCAAATTTGTCCCTCAAGCAGGAGAAGATAAAAAAACATGAGAAAAAAAACAATAAAATATAAATATATATATTTCAGAGCACACCATACCAGGATGGGTTTCCCAGCAGATACCACTCATTTACTTTTCCCCCACATAATTCAAGGAGTACCTCTTTCAGAAAAAGATAAAAAACCATGAGAAAAAAATACAAATAAAATAAAAATAAATAATCAAGAATAAATTTGAAAGAAATATCCAAATTCTGTAATCCAATTCAACTTGTGAGATCAATTCTCAAAGGCACAAATAATGCTTATATCTATTTGGTAATATTATGAACTAAAATGTGGTTACTGATCACTAGGGTGTTATTTGAAACTATTTTCCTGCAAGAGAATTTTAATCCCCCTGGTTCAACAGTCAGTAAAATGATTACTGCAACCTAGTGGTTGAAAAAGTGAATTCTTCACTCAAAAAGTGTGTTGGGGTTGGTGGCTCACTCCTCAGTTAATTTTCCCAATCCAGAAATTAAATAGTTATGTAATTGGAGGTAGCATTTCTGATTATTTGGAGGTTGAATGGGTTTTCCACTTTCCCCTGGAACTTGGTGGAGCAATGTGGGTTGAACTCCACTCATGGATGCTGTCCAGGACCAGAGGAGATTGAAGGTTTATTAGGGTAAAGAAATGTGGATGTAGAGTCAAGGGTGATGTGACAACCTCTGTCAATGACAGAGGGTGGGAGGTGAGATCAACTGAAGGTACAACAGAGATACTCTTTGAGATATAGCGTGGATACAGGTGAGATACAACTTGCCACGTGAATATGGGTGGTGCCCTATTTTTTGTGGTGTCTTGGCGTAATTTGGAAAGGCAGTTGAATTTATCTTCACTGAATGACATCATGATATTTTTGTGCTTGCAGCTATTCCAGGAGATGTGAAACTTGACCCAAAAGCAGTTTTATTGCCTTCTTGATTTTCTTTTGTCAAGGTTTTCAGCTCAAGTAGAATCAATATAGTGTTTGAGTCTTGAGGAGTAGGAGGATGATGAGGGAGAAAGAGAAATAATATTTGAAGTGGTTCTAACCAGTTATTTCTAGAATTAAAGGACTTCTTTCCAGTGATTTATCCCTGGATTATTCTTGCTCTGGGACAGTATGAACACTTCAGGGGCTATTTCTGGTTCAGTTATGCAGGACAGGTAGTTCAGAATCCCAGTGTAGATTCTTGAGTTTATTTTTGGTTTTCCAAACTGTTCTATTTCTTATTTGGTTGCTTTCAGAAGTTGGATTCATGGAGTGAGAGGAGTGAGAACAGGTTTGCAGCCTGAGATTCCAAAAATCTTTAGTCCTTTTTTCATGAGTTTTGTCTGAGAGAGAAATATTTTTGAGTCTGAGATTTTCAGGTCCATTCCTAGCATCCTAGCAGAGTTTCTGGCCTCTGAGCTGAGGAGTTGGGAAATTTTTGTGGTGTAATTTTATAGATGGGGATTGGTAACTGGTTGCAGCCTTCACGCTCAGCAATGAGCAGGAGTAGGCTCAGCTTTGGAAAGCGCGGCGGCTCAGAAGCTGCAGCTGCTAAGTGTTCAGCCCGCTCAGCAATTTCCAAAGGCAATAAATTGGGAACTTGCAGACATGCACAGGGGGCTCCAAGGAGGGCTCAGTGCGCGCCATGAAAAGGACAAACCAAATAAAATTGATGGGGGGAAAGTGTTGGGGGGTAGGAGGATTGGATTGGGTTAGTGTTTTTGTTGCTTATTATTCTTCCTATGGTTCCTAGGTTGTAGTTGTCTTTCATCTAGGTTATGTTTGGGAGAAAGGGTATCATACCTTGGTCTCATCTCTGTGTTATAGCGGGACTGAATGCACAACAGAAGGACTTGGGGGAAGGAAGGAATTAACCTCTCTTTCCCTTTCCCTTTCCCTTAAAATCTATTGAAGGCCCCCCCTACTCCTTAAAGACGCAAGGGACAAATAATTTCTGTATTCAAGGACATCTTTAAGGGTTTTTTGTCTTTATTCCACATCTGGGGGTCTGGCCAGGAATATTTGGTGGTATTTTATAGACATGGGTTGGTAACTGGTTGCCCCCTGCATGCTCAGAAATGGGTGCAAGTAGGCTCAGCATTTGGGAAGCCTAGAGGCTCAGCAGAAGCTGCTGCTATGTTTGTGGCCAGCTCAGCAATTTCCAAAGGCAAAACATTGGGAGGTTTCAGAAAGGTGCAGTGCGCGCCATGAGAATGAAAATTGGGATGAAAGTAACAGGGGGCAAGTAGCAGGGGGGAAGGAGGATAGGATTTGGTTAGGGTTTCTGTTGCTTATTATTCTTCCTATGGTTTCTAGGCTGTAGTTATCAGCCTCCTGGATGCCAAGACCCTTGCTATCCTTTAGCTACCAAAGGTGATTGAATAAATAATAAATATATTATTTAATAAATGCAGCAAAAATCCGTAAAATATTTGGATTAAGCTGATTGCAAGGTTAAGTGGTTTGGTTATGGTTTATTGTTTTGAATCAATATGAATAAATTCATTATTAAATATTTTTATAGAGGGGCCACAGTTGTATTGGGGATCTTTAACACCTCTCTTCAGGGAATACAGTATGAAAACACGTAGTCCTGGTTACTTTGGGCTCTTTAGTTTAAAGGATATTTTACCCAAAGGTAATATGTATATAAAATACACAGTGGAGTGGCAGGGCCTTTTAGCCAAGCTACCACGACATAGAAAGTATAATCAAACTTGCTGGTACATTATTAAATCCTTTGGGTATCTGTTTGAGACTTGCAATGATGGGTTAAACCTGTATACTGGGGTTATAAGGTTGTTCAGCAGTTTTAATTGATGTAAAAGAGGTTTAGGAACAATACTATTGATCAGACTTAGCCATAAATCACTTACTTATCTCTTATAAGTACTTGATTACCTTGGCACGGTGTCTGGATATGAATATAACTGGGTCTCTGCACATCAATATCCTCAAAAGAGCTCTTTATTTATAGCTTTTGGAGTCCCAATATTGTCCTTCTGAGGGTTGTAGATGCTCAAAGGGATGGACACTAAGGCTAGCAGGGTAACCAGGGGTAGCCTGGCATGTGTTCTTGGTGCTATAGCGCGTGTAGCATCTAATTCCTCAGTTTATGGGAATTATTCTAATTTATAATAGACATTAGGACGTGTGAATAACACTAATCTGTCCTATTTATGTATTATTGAATTAATTAATGTTAGTAAATGTTCCCAGTACTTTATTCATTATATAAATAGACTTTTCAAGGATATCTTGATGTCAGGTAAGTCCTCATTATGTATTATATATCTTCAGTAAAAGTCATGATATTGGTTTTACTCCTTATTTTCGAGTTACAGTTCATTTACTAAGATAATTACTTAAAAATATAAGTCATGAAAATTCATGTAATATTGTTACATCATTAGTTTTCTTTGTATGTCACGAAGATATTGATGTCTAGAAATTCTCATAAAAGTGTATTAAAGTATTTTAATATATTTTTAGAAGTTGTCATTGTCTTATTTTTGACATTCTTGGTACTTTGAATTATATTAAATAAAAAATACGTATAAGGATTATTTAAGTATTTTTATATAATATTATGTTTTTTGAAACTGTCTTCTATCCACAGGAACATTTATTACATATGTAGAATGTTCCTGTGTAGGTTGTAGCATGTTTACGCGGTACCTGAGACTCTCAGGCCGCCTGTCACTCTGTCAACCCGTAGTCCCACGGCTGCGTACTTGTCATAGGCCTGGCGCTGCGTACACAACCTTGAAGGAGTGCCAGGGCTGTATCTCAGCCGCGCGCGGGTGCACTGGCTGCCGCGGCTGCGTGCGGGAATTGTGACAAAACACATTTCCACCCATAACTCCTAAAATATACACAAAACCTCAATTCTGACTGAATTTTAGGTGTGAAACCTATACATGACAATGTGTGTGAAATATCTAATTGACCAAAAACTCAATAGTGGAGCAGTAGTATTTTGGTTTTTCATTCCTTAATTATTTAAGAATATAAGGAGTTGGATTTCAAGGGTGGAGTCAGGGAGTGACCCTACCTAGTTTTGGGTGGAAAATCCATTTCTGTAATAATATTTATGGGTTTCCTACTCCTTCTTAGGTTAATTGTATCATTATTATTTTTATGTTATTTTACTTTTGCAGCTTGCTCTGCAATAGTAGAAAGCTGACAGTAGTTTTGCTTGTATCTAGGTTAGGGTTGGCAGAAAAGATATCATACCTTGCTATCATCTCCATGTTATAGAGGGACTTATTGCAGCACAGAAGGACTGGGGGGGGAGAAAGGAATTCAGCTCTCTTTCTGATTCTTTTTCCTGTAAAAGCTATCAAAGACCTTCCCTAATCCTTAAAGACGCAAGGGACCTATAACTTCTGTATTTGAGGACATCTTTAAGGGTTATTTGCCTCTTTTTTCCACATCTGGGGGTCTGGCTGGGAATTCAACATTTTTCCTCAGTCTCTCAAAGGTATATGGGTGTGATGCTGCCAACAACCATCCCTGGATCTAAAATTCCACCAACTTCTTTCCCTATGGGGATGGTCTCTAATTCCTTTCCCCCAGCTACTCACACAGCTAGTACAAGGGTCTTTGCTCCCCCTTCATTAGAAGAAGTCAATACTCCTAGATGGGTATGGCTCAAGCCACAAAATTTTGCCCATCTTTGGTTCAACTCTGCAGATGCAGAACAGTTCCTCATGAGGTTTGAAGAGATTTCAGATTCTGAGGCCGCAAAGGGGCAAGGCAAGGTCCACACCATTGTCCTTTTCTTTGTGGATGAGGAGAAGCTTTGGGAAGTGGAGGAGATGTTTGGATAAGAGACCCAGGACCTGGAAAGGTTGAAATGCAAAATGTTGGAGATTTGGGGAAAAGGGAAGCCATGGTTCTGGGATAGCAATTTTTATTGGGCCATGGCGGAAGCAAGCATGCAGCAAGGGGTATGATGCA
This sequence comes from Puccinia polysora, assembly GCA_025617555.3. Lineage (NCBI taxonomy): Eukaryota > Fungi > Basidiomycota > Pucciniomycetes > Pucciniales > Pucciniaceae > Puccinia > Puccinia polysora. The sequence continues at coordinate 5,477,143 of CM062614.1, forward strand.
AAAGGAACTGATGGAGTAAACATTGGCCTTTGATTTGATTTATTGTTATCTGGCAGAGAACAAGGTCATTGCGGGGAAGATAGGAGGAAAGAAGTGGGTTTTCATGTGTGGGCTTGCACTGCAACTCCTGTTGCAAGTGCAGCAGCACCTGTACAAGCACAGCCTAGTCAAAAGATTTCTGGACAGGAGTCATGCAATCCTTCAAGACCTAGGATTCATCTCCTGGGCCATGGAGAGCAAAATCAATTTGGGTGAGCTCATAAAGGATACAGAAAGGTTTTACCCAGTGCGGTGATCAATTTGGGCCACCTCATTTAACAGGGAAATTTTTTAATTTTTTCTATGATTTTTTTTCTCTATCTATCAAGCAAAAAAAAAAGAGAATTTTTGTTTTGGAAAGTCTTCCATTCTTTTTTCTGTTTCTCCAAATTCCCCCTTTCCTAGCGTTCTAGGAAGGTTACCCCTGGGGTTTTCAACTCCCAAGGCCTTGTTTTCAATTCCTTTGTCTTGTGCATGGCACCTGACTTTTTTGGCCAAGCGCTCATGATCAATCAAACCCCACCCCACAGCTCATCATCACCATCCTCCACATTCCTCACTGTGAGAGAAATATTCAAAAAAACTTGAATCAATATTGAAGAGGATGATTAATTCATTCCCAATACACCTCACCAACTCAATCTTGTCCTACCTCTCATCACCCATCAACCAGGTAGGAAGGGAATGAGGATTCAGGAACAGTGTTGACTCATGAGGTGGAAAGAACTCTATGGATCCCATTGTCCCAATCTCAAACCTACCACCTCTGATAACTGTTTTTTGCCGCCTCTGGTGCCAAAATTCATCACAATCCCACCTCATCACCCAATCCCCTATCAGGAAGCCTTGCTGATGGACATCTTGCATCAATCCATTCAAGGCCATTGCCATCAACCTATGTTCCTCCTTTCATCTGGATGGCCTACAAAGGTTGCCAAAAGCCATCAACTCATTAATACCTTGATTTGATCAACTGACAGACGGCCAGAAAGCAACAGCTTTCAAAAATCTACCATTAGCTTTCCTCCAATTATCCAATCCCAACCAATACACCTCATCTCCCTTGAATTGCTCACCTGATGGACCAGAAATCAGTAATTGGTGCCATTGCCTGTCACCATCCATCTGCTCTCAACTCTTACCTCCAACGCTTACGGCCATGGTCATCCGGTGATGCCTTGCACCTTGGTCATCCTACGCCCAACGGCTCCTAGCCAATCACCTGCCATTGCCTGGTGCAACCTTGCACCCAGAAAGCCACGGGCATTCATCCGCTGCCTGCTGTCATCCTTGATGCGGGCTGGCTTTACTTTTTCTTAATTTTTTTGTTCAAATTTAATTATCCTCCTGTTGCCATTTTGTTGTTTTTAATTACTTTTTTTTCCTCAATTTTACTTTCATCATCAAAAAAAAACTTTTTCCGCTCTCATTTGTCGTCATCCTCTTTCAAGTAGTATACAGGGCCTCTTTCCCATAAAATGAGGGGCTCTTCTCTGCCTTTTTGATGAATAGCTATCATCTTATCATCCATCTATTTGTATCATCATTGGTATCTGAGTCAATCAACAAATATGATCCATCATCCCGGGAATTCATCCACCAACTGTTATCCTGGGTATATCTATGATTTCCCCTTGATCCTTGAGCCTCCATACTCAAATCTTTTTTCTGTCCCTCTGTGGCATTATCTGTTATCACCAACAAATAGACTTGCTGGTTGAAGAATAATTCATTTGGTTTAATTCTTGAGTTTGTTAAACCACTCCTTTGATCCTTTTCTCTGACCACTTTGGTCTTTATCATTCCTTTTATTTTCTTTCTGAAACCAGTCACATTTGACTGAGAGGTTTCTGTAATCTGGAAACCCAGAGTTTTAAACCTGCCTTTATTTCTTTGAATTTTAATTCTTCCACGCTATTCTTCAGTCCCTTGAGAAGTGCTGGTTCATTCTTGTTTGAATTTATTACTGATTTGCTTCTTGAGCTTCATAAAACAAATTCCTTTGTTTTTTAAAGCCACCTGTAGTTATCTGGTACCCTTCAAGCGCTTGATTGCGGAGCGTTGGGAGGGTTCATTGAGAACCTGGAGGTTTCTTGGTATTGAGTTGGTCTGTCCTAATCCCCTGCTGCAAACCAGAGTTATTAGCTTGTGGGTTTTGTAAGACTCCAAATGGTTCTGAGCTGCAGGCATTTCTGCCAAGGGTAACATTTGCTGCTTAGGCTGCCCTCCTGAGCCTTACAAAAATATTTCAATTTAACCAGAATCAAGGTCCAGAACCTCGTAAATAAGGAATAAATGGAAAGGATGAATTTTGATAGTAGTCAGTAGCAATGGAAACACCACTATCTGATAAAAGATGGTGCAGGAGAAAAATTCAACAAAGAAGCCAAACTTTTTTTTCAGAGTTCAATAGAACAAGTCAGTTGTAAGTAACAAGCCCACAAGCTAATAAGTCTGGTTGTCAGCAGAAGATCAGGAAAGATCAACTCTATCCCAACCAACATCCAGGTTTTCAATGAACCTTCCCAAATCTCTGCAATCAAGCGCTTGAAGGGTACCAGATAAATGTGGGTGGCTGTAAAAAAAAGCTATTTGTTTTATGAAGCTCTAGAATCAAAGAAGTAACAAATTCAAACTAGAATAAACCAGCACTTCTCAAGGGACTCAAGAATAGCATGGCGGGATTCAACTTCAAACAAATAAAGGGAGGTTTAACACTCCAGGTTTAAAGCTTAAAGAAACCTCTCATTCAAACGTGACTTGTTCCAGAGATACAATCAAATGAATGATCAAGACCAAAGTGGTCAGAGAAAGGGATAACAGGAGTGGTTTAACACACTCAAGAATTCAAAGAAATGAATTCTTCTCCAACCAGCAAGGATATTTGTTGGTGATAAGGGATAAGCTTACAGAGGAAAAATTAAAATATTTGAGTGTGGAGGCTCAAAGATCAAGGGAAAATCAAAAGATATAACCAGGATGAAAATGGTCAGATAAAGGGGAAGGGCCCATGGATCTATTACTTAGATTATGATGGATGATAGCTGATAGATTGATGATAAAATGGTAGCTTGAGGATTGGATAAAAAGGCAGGGGAGCGCCGCTTCTTTTATGGGCAAGAGGCCCTGTAGACTATTTACAAGAGAGACTACAAATGAGAGCAGATTTTTTTTTTTTTTTTGGAGGATAATAGTCATGAAAATAAAAAGCAATAATGTCAACAGGAAAACTATGAAATTTGAAAAAAATTAGATGAGGGAAGACAGAAACTAACCCCCTTCAAGGATGAGGCGGGAAGCAGATGAACATCCCTGGGTGGATGAACGTCCACGGGTTGGCAGAAGTGCAGGTGATTAGCCCAGGTGATTGGTGGGCATCAGAAGGTTGGGGGACAATCATTTGTGCCAGATGATCAACAAGAAAAAGCAAGCAGAGACATTGTTGGTGATTTTCCCATCAAATGGGGTGGTAAGAGGATGTTGGTGTTGGAGATTAAGAAAAAGGGTGACAATGGCCTTGCAAGATTGATGCTTGATGTCAGGTGATAGGAATGGTACCAACAGTTGCAAGCAACAGCTTGCTGGTCCATTGGGTGATCAAACCATGGGTGACAAGATGACAGGGATTGGGCAAGTTGGAGGAGGTGAGTGAGATCCATACTGAAAGCTGGATTGAGAGGTTTTCTCCAAGCAAGGATTTTTGCACATGGCTTTGCGGAGATCATTGAGATTGAGTTGAGTAGAAGGGTTGGAGGCAACATTGGATGAGAGGCGGGAGAAAGTAGAGTGGTTGGGACTGATGGGTTTCCAATTGGCTATTTTGAATTTCCAAGGTTTTGGTTTTGTGATTGAGGACAGGTAGAGGCTGGATATTGGACTGAGGGGATGACCAAGGTTTATTGGTGACTTGAGGAAGCATTTGAAGTCACCCAAGACATCCAAGTAGTTGTCTATGAGGAGTGATTTGAGACCCTTAGTTTCTAATTAACTAAGATTCAGTTAATGTTGTGTTTGATTCAATTTGGAAGATAACTCTTGGAGTAGGGAGAGCATCAGGGAGTTTAGAGAAATTTGGTGACAAATTTAGTACACCTCAAGAATAGTGGCAAAATTGAAAATTTTTCTTTTTCTATTTCTTAGCTCATAATATATATATATATATATATATATATATATTCATTTTTTCTATGGGTACTCTTCCTCCTTTGTTCCTCCAAAATCTTCCCTAACCTAGTGGCATAGGAGTGCCTCTCCAGCCACTTGAACCCCCCCTGATCTTCCATTAAATGCCTTCTTGCTGCTCCTGCTTTTTTACCAAATTCCCGCGCCAAAGGCCCTCATTCCCTTCAACTGAAAAATCTCATTGGTATCAGCAACAACAACAAAGATCTCCGTAAACACTTTCAAACCGGCCAGCCATTGTGGTTGCCAACAATGGTCATATTGTCATCCCTGCTCTCATCCACCGTGCCTCCCTTCAACCCTGCCTCAATACTTTCTTGAGCCTCCTCAATGCCCCCCCAAACTAGCAGCTGTCTGAAATCCCGCTACATGAGCCCATTTGCACCATCATCCTTATCTCCCTGTTCACGCTCATACAAAAAGCACAATGAAATTGGTGTGAGGAAAACAAAATAATCTACTTGGTTAATCCAGCTCTGTCAGTCACACCACTTTCAAAGGCCCCTCACCATGAACTGCCAAAAAAATAAATTGTCATCCAATGTATGATCTAACCATATCCTCAATATGCACATCCCATCAAACTACCACCTCCCCTTCTCTCAATTTCCAAAATCAATGGCAACCCTCATTGTTGCCTGTTGATCACCCATTGAGGATGGTCATCTTCCAACTTCCTGAAACCCATGCTCCAATTCAGACATCCTTTCCCTTTCCTCTTCCCAATGCAGCTTGTCTAAAATATCTATTTCCATCCATCTTCCGCGACTGCTGTCATGGATGTTCATCATCCCCCACTACTGCTCATCTGTCAACTCACTGGTTTCCATCCGCTGCCTGCTGTCATCAGCAATGCATGCTGGTCTCTCCTTTCATCTTCATTCACCTTTTCCGCATCATTCAAAAAAAAAATTCTGCACTTATTTGTAGTATCAATTGTAAATAGTCAACAGGGTCTCTTTTCCATAAAAGGAGGGGCTCTCCCCTGCCCTTTTTGTCCTATCATAATCCATCTTATTATCAATAATAAAATCATCATAATTGTCTACGTAATCAATCTGTGGGGCCCTCCCCCTTTCTGAGCATCCTTATCCTAGGTATATCTATGATTTCCTCCTGATCCTTGAGCCTTCATACTCAATCCTTTGATCCCTCCTCTGTGACCTGATCTTTATCACCAAAAACTAGCCTTGCAGGTTGAAGAAGAATTCATTGGGTTGAATTCTTGAGTGTGTTAAGCCACTCCGTTGATCCTTTTCTCTGACTCCTTTGGTCCTGATAATTCATTTTATTGTCTTTCCAGAACCAGTCACCTTTGGCTGAGAGGTTTCCCTAAGCTTGAAACCTGTATTGTTAAACCTCCCTTTATTTATTTGAAGTTAAAGACCACCATGTTACTTTTGAGTCCCTTGAGAAGTGCTGGGTTATTCTTGTTCAAATCTGTTAATGCTTTGATTCTAGAGCTTCATAAAATCTATTGCTTTGTTTTGTACAGCCACCAACAGTTATCTAGTACCCTTCAAGAGCTTTGTTTCAGAGAGTTGGGCAGGTTAATTGAGAACGTGGAGGTTGGTTTGGATTTAGTTTATCTATCCTAATATTCTGCTGACAACCAAACTTATTAGCTTTTGGGTGTTGTTACTTACAACTGACTTGTTCTATTGACTTTCTGAAAAAAAATATGGCTTTTTTGTTGAATAATTTTTCTGCACCCATCATGCCTCAGACAGTGTTTTTTCCATTGCTACCGACTACTATCAAAATTCATTCTTCCTATTGATTCCTTCTTGCCATGGTTCTGTATCTTGATTCCAGATAAATTTAAACATTTTTAACAGTCAGGAGGGCAGCCTAAACAGCACCTTTTCCCCTCAAAAGAAATGCCTTTTGCTTTTCACTATTTGGGGTCTTACATTTGGTCCCCCAGGCAGGGATTGAAGCAGAAACCTTGGGATTCAAAGTCCCAAGTCATGTTTGGAATCAACTCCAAAATCCTATCTTCTTTCCTTTTTTTTGTGTTTCTCTTTTTCTCAGATCTGATTGGTGGAGGAAACTTATCTCAGAAGTAATTCCTCCCAATTTTGCATTTTTTCGGCAAGATTCTAGTTTATTTTTTTTGTGAAACTCTACTCTTGCCACACTTGTGAGCCAATTAGGAATTCTGCTCTTTGGATCCCCTAGGAACTCTTTCAAGATGAAATCTATTGGTACCTCCTCTTCCTTTTTTTTTTCTAAGATGATCAAGATAAAACCTTGGAAAAAGAACTTGGGTTCCAATGGGAAAAATTTCAAATGATTTCTGGATTCTTACAAAATGGCTGCACAAGTGGATGGAGCAAGAAAATACAATATGGTCTACCAATTTTGATTCTTTATTTCCTCTGATGACGTTATGGAAGCAATTGAGTCTTTTGATTGATTAGAATGTCATAAATGGGCCCTTCTGAAGAAAGCAATTCTGGCGTATTGGGGAGAGATAGACATAGCCCGTTTTACGCTGCAGGACTTGAACAATCTTTTTTCTCAGTGGATCTCAAAGGATTCTATTTCTTTGGCCTCTGAGTACCAATCTTTTAGGAAATACTGGGATCCTATCCAATCTTATCTTCTCAGAAATGATCAAATTGACATCTTGGATAAAATTTTAGCCAAATTCTTTCAATATTTTTTTCTAGGAGCCTAGGAGCACATAAGGGACAAATAAGTTGAGGTTAATGTTAAATTCACGGCTATAACAGTGTTTTAGTTGTGTAGGGTGCTACAGGGCTCAAATAAGCTGTGGGGGAGCAAAGACGACTACAAAGGGCCGTCTATCCACACGCAACCCCAGGGGGGTTGTGTGAGAGCCGTGTACCCCCAAACATGGCTCATTTGAGCCATGTACCCCCGTACACGGCTCAAATTAGCTTTGTTTTGGGGTGCACAACCCCCCAAAGTTGTGCCATAATTTTGCTCACCCTCTGGACCACACTTGGGTTCTGTAAACCCAAATTTTGGATTGACGCCTCCTTTTTAGGACTGTTGTTCCACACCTAGCAATCCCAAAGAGACATTAAAGTCAAACCAAATTGAAATTAAAGTGAAAACTGAAATCATAAATCATATGAAATGCTGCAAACAATTCTTTCTCAACTGAAAAGTGAGTAAAATTTGTTTGATCAATTGAAAGTTGGATTGAATACTGAATTATACCATTGCATTTTTTTGCATAGTAACAGTTGCAAGCCCTCCTTCTTCTATAATGACTGCGTGGAAGGTCTACATTGATGGTTCCATCAACAAAGGTTTGGAAGAAGAAAAAAAGGATTTGGGTAATGAAACATTGGAAGCCCCAATTGCATCCTCATCAAGGGTGACAATTGAGGAACAAAATTATTCACAAATGGACATGACCTCTGGTGGTGAGTAACATTTTATGTTACTAGTCTTTGCTGTATTTAATTTGATTGAAACTGATGGAGTGCATGCCATCAATATAACTATGTAACTACAGCAGATCCACTTGACCCACCTCCCTTGAGAGCTTTTCCTACTACGGAAGAGGCACAAAACTATTTCCAAAAATTGGAAATGAAGCATGGTTACGCTTTAACAGTTTTCAACTCAAAGCTTGACCAATATGTGGATTTAGCCTGTGATAGAATTGGTTCCTATTTGGGAAATATTCTTACCAAACAATCTCGACAAACTCACACAAGGAAGGTTGGGTGCAAGTTTTTAAGCCATGCAAGTTGTAAAAAGGCAGACTCCTTGTGGCGCCTCTCCTACAAAGAAACCCAACATAACCATCAAAAATCTGAACATCCCTCTGTGCATTCTCAACTGAGGAGAATCTTGGGGGTGGCCTTAGACAATCTAGTAGAAGGAATTAATGATGGGCTCAATACGTTACAACTGAAGATAAAATTGAGCAAGATTGATGGGCGGGATTATGTTGATTAGTAAACAATCTATAACACTGAGAGTAAGGTCAGGCTTGCAGAAATAAAGGGGAAAAGTGTTATAGAGGTACTCTATGAACAGCTTGAAGAAAAAAGTTGGATTAACCATTGAAAGTTCAGTGGAGAGGGTCACTTGTAGGCCCTGTACTTTGCACATCCAGAGGCAGTAAATTTTTCAAAACAATTCCATTGTATTGCTATGTTTGATTGTACTTAGAAGACCAATCAGTAAAAAACCCCACTATTGCATGTTGCAGGAATGACTGAAAATTGCAAAGCTTTCACAAAAGCCTTGTTTTTATAAAGAAAGAAATGTTTGACTTCTACAGTTGGTCTGTAAATGCATTCAAGGACTTGGCTTATGATCCTGAGAGACTTCAAAATGTCTTTGTGACGGACCGTGAAAAATCTCTGATTTTTTGTATTGAATCTAGTTTCCCTGAGTCATCAAGACAATGTTGCACTTGGCACTTGTCTAAAAACATACAAGCAAACTGTAAAGTGCGCTTTGTTAATGACGTTAAAGGATGGAAAAGCTTTATGAATGTATGGGCAAAGTATGGGGCATCAAAGCCCAAGGAGGAGGCGGAGTTCAATTATCTGGAACTCAGAGTATGTCCAAATCACTGCTTCTTATTCTTCCTAGTTTTGGGTTTTGACCTTTTGACTTGTATAGTGTTTCTTGAAAGACTATGAAGATGTACTTGAGTATATGGAAAATAAAATTTTCCCTATCAAAGAGATTCATGTAACAGCTTGGACTTGTATAAACCCAGATTTTGGAAACAAAACAACATCTTGGGTTGAAGGGGCCCATGCAACACTCAAACCATTCCTTGAAAACTCTTTGGGAAATCTTTTGGATATTTGGATAAGCCCTGACAGAACAATTTTGAATCAAATTAAATAAATTCATGCATCACTGTATAACTCTAAAATTAAGGTAGGGAAAGTTCTTCCTCCTGGACTGTTACCATTGGGTTACAAATTGTCTTTAGAGGCAAGTCATCTTGTTAGGGAGAAATTCAAGAATTTCCAAGTTGATCATGATGACAAAGTGTTCACCAATACATATTCCAAGACTATGGTTTTGCCCTGTTCCCACCAAATAGGTGACCCTCTAGCATTCAGAGGCTCAATGGTACCCAAAGATGTTCATCCTCAGTGGAGTTGGACTATGACCCTTGAAGTTCTAGTTCTGTAAGTTGGCTTAAGTTGGATTGTTCAAGTTGGATTGTTCAAATCACTATGTGATTAATGCTTTTGGATTAATGATTCCTAATTCACTAATTGTTGGTCCTTTTTAATTTTCCAAGTGCAATGTCAATCAAATTCTAATGATTCCTCAGTGATGTGAAAAATTGAATGCATTGATCTGGGAATCTCCAGATCATGAGCAAAGCAGACTTTTGAATTATATCATTCAGAACATTACAAAATATTGATTGAAGCCAAGACTTGAACCCAGATTTTTAAAATCAAGTAGGTGCAGGCCAAAATTGACAGATAAGCGGCAAGAACCATCTTGTTTTGAGCTTGTTGAAAAACAACTCAAGGGGGAAAAAGTACTAGAAAGCCTCCAAACAAGAAAAGACAAAATATTGTAAGTCTTTTCTTTTGGGATATGTTCATTTTTTGGGTTTAATGAACTTAGTTACTAACTAATGATGAATTTTAATTCAAATTTTGTAGAATCTGAATCTGCATTTCATAGTTCAGAGGAAGAAACTGAATGTGAATCAGGATCAATTAATTTGGAATCAGAATCCTCTTCAGAGGAAGAGAACATGCATAAAAGATCAACAAGAAGCTCATCTTTGGTTAGTATTCAATTCATTGATCAAATTAAAGAAATGAATACCAAGTTATTTTTAATGATAGGAACCAAACGGGAAATAACTCAATGAAATGCCCATGAAATTCCATAAGCTCTTGGGTGAGGTTAAAGATCCAATTGGAGATAGGAATCATTGATTTAGAGTCATTCCTCAATATCTTGGTTGTGAAAAACATTCTTGGTGCAAAGTTAGGAAGGAAATTATTTAAAAATTAGAGAAACATAAAGCATGCTACATTAAGATTCTTGGTGCTGCAAAGAATTTTGGAAAGATTAAAAAAAGACTTGATGACAAAGACATCACTGAATAGTTCCCTCCTCAAAACAGCTGGCTAAATTGTACATGGGTCAACTTATAGCAGACACATATTCCAAACCTTTATGTTTCATTTCATTTGATTCATGTAATACTTATACTCCAATTAAAAATGGTGTTACTGATCAATCAGATCCGATTTTCATTTCCTTTGTAAACAGTAACCAATGGGTTCTATTATTACTTGAGGGAGAAATGATTCCAATCCTGCCCATTGTAGCAAAACCATGTTACTTGATTTCCAAAAAAGCTTCTGGCTAATTCAATCATCTAAAAAATTAACTGAAAATGTATTCTAGATTATATAGATTATAAAATTTGAATTCATTTCATCATTGGTTTTCATATAAATTTTAATTCTAATGCAGCTAACAAGTTCTATTAATGTAAAGGGTTATCACATTTTGAACATCATGATGTTGATTGTTTTGAGTTAACATCATTATATTGAGTGTTTTGAATGAGATCTTAATGGTAATTCAGTTCAAATTGTGTTGGGCTGATTCCATCACAAGCTTAACTTATGTAAAGCTTGGGATGGGATCAGCTTAACACAAGTTGAACTTTTTTTATTGGTGTTTTCACTTGAGGGCTGGTCAAAAGACTTGTATTTTTTGGGCACTTTTACTTTAGGGCTTGTCAAAAGAAATCTTCAATTTTTGGGCCCTTTTACTTTTGGGCTAGTCAATTTGAAATTACTTTAGGGCTTTTCAAGTTAGTTCTATTTTTTTTGGGTTTTTACTTTAGGGCTTGTCAAGTTACTTGTTTTTATTGGTGTTTTTACTTTAGGGCTAGTCCAGTTACTTGTGTTTTTTGGTTAATTTTACTTTAGGGATAGTCCATTTGATAGTACCGGTTTTTTTTATTTTGATTGATTTCTTTATTTTTTTGTTTTTTTTAACCAAAAAATGGACATGCTTTGATTTTTGGTTCATTTCTATTTTTTTGGAAGGTTTATTTAGTTTATCTGTTGTTTTATTACCCTTTCATTCCTTTTCCTTTTATTTTTTGCTCACTGCAGTCCATTGCGGTGTGGAAGTCCACACGGCTGCGGACTGGGCTGGGTGGGCCGCACAACTCATTGAGCCGTGGAGGGTTTTACACGGCTTGAATAGGACCATGCGGCCTGCCACCCAGCCCTTTTTAAACCTTGTGCAACACTCAATGAGCCTTCAAATCAATATTACCCATTAGTTAATTCTGGATTGATTATCACAACTAGGGATAATTGCCTCAAGATTCCTGCTTTTCTTGTCCTTAGGGGTGCGGTGGATAAAGTCATGAAAGGTAAAACTTCCCTTACCTTTGAGAAACCTCATACCACTGAACCTGTTCCTTCTCCCCCATTTTCTGAGTCCAAAGAAATTATGAGGAAAATGGAGGCCATCCACCATCCTAAATCAAATCCTCAGGCCAGCAAAGAAACAGAAACTATTGATTAAATTACAAATCTTCTCCAAGCTTTTGAAAACAAGATGGATCAAATGATTTCTGCTCTTGCTGCTCCTAAATCTTCTAATTCCATTCCTAGATCCACCCTGGTTTTCTATTATTGTCATAGGGAAGGTCATGAAACCAGACAATGCCCAGAACTCCAGCAGGACAAGGAGGAAAAATTGGTGGAACTGAAGGGAAATGATTTTTTTTCTTAATGGTTCTCTGATCCCTTCCAATTTTTCAAGTCCTATCTGTCATTTGGTGGCTTTTTTCCAGCCATCTCCTCCCAAGCAAGCATCTTTGGCCTCTTGGTATTTTCAAACTTCCTGTGGCACTCTTCAACCATGGTATCCCCAAGTTGTCCCCTCCTCCAGCTTCTCTGGAGCTTATCAATCTAATCCAGCTAGGAAACTACAGGAGGAACCCAAACCTCACAAAGCTACCCCTATTCCATCTGCTATCCTTTTTAAACTGGTCAAACTTCAATCCTCTCCTGAAACTCCTTCCTCTGTGGTGGAAGGTATGGACATAGAAACAGAACCACTGATGGAAAGTTTTCAAAATCACGCTGATCCTTCTCCTGTTGCAACAACCTTACCCTACTGATCCTGTCATAATCCCTGTTTCACCTGATCATCCTCCCTCCACCTAGCCCAAATTTTGGTTTTAGAGGGGAATCTCTAAGGACTGCCCAAATGCTGTGGAAGGGGTATTGAAGAAAATCTCTGATTTGAAAATTCCTGATTTATCTGTTTCTGAGCTTGTTTCAATTTTGCCCTCTGTTGCAAAGGGATGAAGAAATGGTTCTCTTGACAAAATGTGGAAATTGGCTCTGACAAATTGAAGTTTTCCTCTCAAACATTTCTGGAGGACTCTGGCAGAACTAATCCCTCCTCAGAGTCCAACCTGTACTCTTGTTGACTTGGCTTTCTTCCCTGTTTTCTTGGCAAATAGGATGGAACCTTTTATTTCCTGGTCAATTCTGGTTCCCAACTTAACCTGATCCTGCATTCCATGGCCTGCAAACTCAAGCTCAGTCCTAGGCTTAGCTTCAATTTTGAATTTTATGGAATAGGCAATCATTTATGTGATTTATTTGGTATTTCTGAAGATTTTCCTGTTTGAATTGGTCAAAATGTGTTGGAACCTGTCATTCCCGGATTACTTGTTTTGAAGGACCTGTGATCTCGGGTCAACCATTTTCAATGGAATCTAGTTCTACCTTGATGTTTTCTGATCAGGTTGGGGAGAGAATTCTTCTTCCTGATGCTGATGGTAGAAATATTGAAGTTCCTCTCTGTTTTTTGGATTTTGGTTGTTGGGAAAGAGATTTTCTTGGTAACACTCCCAAATGAATTTTCAAGGGGAAGCAGAAGGATAACTCTAATTCCCCTCATTTTTTAGCTGAGTAGCTTATTCTACTGATATTTTTAGTCCCTCCCAGCCTTGAACTTCAACTCAAGGATCAACTCTCATCCCAGAGGCTTAGTTCCTATTTTTCTCATCATTTTCTTCCGGTCTGTAAAGTATTAAAAATCAAAAACATGTCAAAATGAAAAATGCCAAAAATAGTCCCTCTCTTTCTGTATCTGTGGTTTCTTCTTTTCCTTGTTCTCTTAATGCTGTTCAATTTTCCTTTAAATCTGGTGCGGATCTCTGCAATGACTATAAACTAGATGTTGATCTCAAACCTCTTCTTGATGTTTTTGGTATGGAGGAATATGGACTTCAGTGGCGGCACTTGGGGTTCAAAGTAAGTCCTCCCAATTATTCACTGAAAGGGCCTTCTTCTATCATCATTTTTGAAACTCTACCTTGTGCCACACCTGTGAGCAATGTATTATCCCTTGTGTCTTCTCTTATGGAAGACACACCCTTTGAGGACACTTCATAACCTTGGACATGGAAATTGTTGGAACTTGGCCTTGGTTTTTGCAGTCAGGTCTCGCTGGTAAATGCTTGGATGAAGCAGGAACATCTCTCTTTTGCCACCAAGTATAAACCAGTTTCAAAAAAGGTCCAACAAGTCAACAAGCCCATGCCTCTCAAACTCAATCCTCCTCTCATGCGCCCTCCTTAATCCCAAGATACTTATTGCTGTCATGTGCCCTCCTTCATCCCAAGATACGTACTGTGCTTTATCTGAATCTCTTACTGGTTACTTTGTGCCTTGTGGTTGTGTCACTGAAGAATGTCTGAAAGTGGTAAACTTTGGTCCAGATGGGTGGCTTCTTCCTGATGAGTCAAATTAGACCAAAAATGTCTTATCTCTAAGGGAAAAGTCTATTACCTTCTGTGAAGAGGAGAGAGGTCTCTTGAAAGAATCCTATGGTCTCCCTCAAATCATGCCCATAGTTGAGAATGATTCTTGGCGAAAGAAAAATATTCCAATCCCTGCTGCTAAAGACAACTAATTTGTCAGCTTGCTGCTATTGCAGAGCAAGCTGCAAAAGTAACAAAAAAATAATAATATTGAAATGAACCTAAGAATGAGTAGGAAAACCATGAATATCATTGCAGAAATGGATTCTCCACCCGAAATTAGGTAGGGTCACTCACTGACCCCACCCTTGAAATCCAACTCCTTATAATTTTAAATAATTAAGAAAATAAAGACCAAAATACCACAGCACCACTATTGCACTTTTTAGCCATTTAAATATTTCACATGTATTTTAATGTATAGGTTTCACACCTAAAATTCTGTCAGAGTTGAGGTGTTGTGTATATTTTTGAAGTTACAGATGGAAATGTGTTCTGTCACAATTCCTGCATGCAGCCGTGGCAGCCAATAAACCTGCGCGCAGCTGAACTACAGCACTGACACCCTGTCAAGGCCGTGTACGCAGCCCTGGTCCTCTGACAAGTACGCAGCCGCGGGACTATGAGTCAACAAAGTGACAGGCAGCCTAAGAAACCTAGGTACCACGTAAACATGCTACAACCTACAGGGGAACATTCTACATATGTAATAAATTTTCCGTGGATAGTAAATAGTCTAAAAATACATAAAATTCTTTAAAAATACTTGAATAACCTTGATACGTATTTTTTATTAAATATAATTCAAAGTACCAAAAATGTCGAAAATAAGATAATGAATACTTCTAAAAATATATTAAAATACTTTAATATACAATTATGAGAACTTCTAAACACCAATATTTTGTGACATACTAGGAAAACTAATGTTGTATAAATATTAAATGAATACCCATGACTTATGTTTTAAATTAATCATTTTAGTAAATAAACTGAAATTTAAAAATAACAAGTAAAATCAATATTGTGAATTTACTCCAATTATTTAATACATAATGCAAAATCAACTGAAATCAGACTATCCGTAGGAATTTCTATTAAAATAATTATTAACTGACTGGAAACATTTCCTAAGGATAATTAATTAAATAATAAATAAAAAGGAAAGATTAGTGTTATTCACGAATTGAAACATCAATTATAAAGTAGAATAATTCCCATACCCTGTGGAATTAGATGCTCACCATGCTACAGAACCACAAACACGTGAAAGGCTACCACTGGTTACCCTGCTAGCCTCAGTGTCCATCCCCTTGAGCCCCTTTACCCTTCAGAAGGACAATATTGGGACCAAAAAAGCTATAAATATAGAGCTCTTTTGAAGTTTTTGATGACCCAGATACCCAGTTTTATTTATATCCAGACACTTTGCCAAGGTAATCAAATAATTATAGGAGATAAGTAAGTGATTTATGGCTTTAGTCTGATTAATAATATCTCTCCCCAACCCTTTTTATCAATTTAAACTGCTGAACAACCTTATAGCCCCAGTATACAGATTTAAACCATCAGTGCACATCCCAAGCATATACCCAAAGGATTCAATAAAATACCACTGAGTCTAATTTTCCTTTCCCTGTGGTGGCAGATTGGTTACAAAGCCCTGCCACTCCACTGTGTATTTTATATACATATTATCTTTGGGAAATATATCCTTTAAGAATATAAATTAAAGGTTCCAAAGTAACCAGGCCTAGGTGTTTTCATACTGAACTCCCTGAAGAGAGGTGTTAAAGATCCCCCATATAATTGTGGCCCCTCTATTAAAATATTTAATAATCAATTTATTTATATTGATTTATAACAATAAAACATATCCAAACCAATTAACCTTGAAATAAGCTTAATCCAAATATTTTACGGATTTTTGCTGCATTTATTAAATAATATATTTATTATTTATTCTATTGCCTCTGGTAGCTAAAGGATAGCAAGGTTCTTCGCATCCAAGAGGCTGACATTCCACCAACAACCACAGTTTTGGAAGCAAGCAATTAATCTATCTCTCTCTCTCTCTTTTCTACTCAAGGGCACATCCCAGACCTTACAGACTCTATGACCGTTACATTTCTGCATTTATTTAATAATATATTTATTATTTATTCTATCCCCTCTGGTAGCTAAAGGATAGCAAGGATCTTGGCATCCAGGAGGCTGACATAATTGATCAAGTTGATTTTCAAGCAAGTCCATACTGGTCAATCTGAAAAGTCAACTTACAGTTATTCCAGCCCTATTTTCTGTGTTGTTAAAAGTAATGGTAAACTTAGAGTAGTTCACAATCTAAAAACTCTCAACAAACTTTCAAGTAAAGACTCTGGTGTTTTTCCTGCTACTGAATAATTTGTGGAATTGTTTTCTTGGAGTGCTTGTTATGGTCTGAGGGAAATTATGGGTGGCTATGACAAATGATCTCTAAATCCTATCTCTTTTACTCTCACTACTTTTGATACTCCTCTTGGTAGATTCCAGCTTACTCGTTTGCCTCAAGGTGCCACCAATTTTGTTGCAGTCTGTCAGGCTCAAATTATATGCATCCTTCAGGATGAAATTCCCAATCATGCTGGTATCTTTATTGACAATGGAGGAATTCAAGGTCCAGTGTCTGATTATGATAATGAGCTTTTATCTTGGCATCCAGGGATTTGTTGATTGATTTGGGAATACTCTACTAATTTGGAAAGGATTCTGTTTCAAATTGAGGAATTGGGACTGACTGTTTCTGGATCCAAATTGGCTGCTTGTGTCTTTGCTCTGTAAATTCTTGGTCATTTGGTCTGCAAGGAAGGAAGAATTATGGCCCCATCAAATTTCAACCAGATCATATCTTGACCCACTCCAATCAATCCCACTGAAGTTAGAGGCTTTCTAGGTCTTTTCACTTATGTTAAAAGCTTCATTCCTTTTTTATCCAAAAAATCTTCCCCTTTGCGTTTTCTAACCAGGAAACACACTGAATGGATTTGGACCCAATATTGTGAACATTCTTTTCAGTTGATCAAAATCATTTTTGGTAAAGACAGAGTCTTGAAAAAGATCTCTTATGGACCTGGAGCTGGCAAGACCAAGCTGGCTGTTGATTATAGTTATCAATCTGTTGGGTCTGTTCCTACTCAGGAAGATGAAAATGGTTGGGAATGTTCTGCTCTTGATGAATCCTTTTTATTTTCATATATGGAATCCAAATAATCCCAACCAAAACTGGAGCTCTTCAGCTTGGCTCAAATGTTGAAGAAACTTCAAACAGTCCTCTGGGGTGAACATTTTGAATTAAAAGTAGACGCTCAATCCATTATTGAAATGATCAATTCTCTGCAGCCTTCCAAATGCTCCTATGACTTTATGGGTGGCTTTTATTCATTTTTTTCCTTTTGATATTTTTCACAGTACTGAAGAATCTTTCATGATACCTGATGTTTTATCTCAACTTCCTTGGTGAGATGATGAATTGGATGTTGGAATGGATTTAAATGAGGAGGAACCTATAATTTGGCCTGTATTCTATTTCTCCTCTCAAAATTATTCTGGCTTTTAGAACTGTTTCTGGCTTAAATTAGAGAAGTACCTTTCAACTCTCCAAAGAATCCCTGATCTCTCTGCTAAAGAATTTGGATTGCTAAAAAGAAAGTCCTCTAATTTCTTTTCAAAGTTTCAAGGGTTATGAAGAAGTAAATCCTTGTGATCTCATTGTTATTACTATCCCCTCGAAGTAAGCATGATTAATTCCTTGAAAGTCTCAATGAAGGTCTTGGTCATTGTGGGGAAACAAAAAACTTATTGACGCATATCCAAACAGGTCTGTTGGCCATCTCTGAAGAAATCCATCTCTCAATGGTGCTGCAGTTGTGAATTTTGCCATAAATGTGATCTTATGTGCCCAGCAAAAATCTGTTATCCGACTGGGGAGTCCACTGTCTTTGGAAGGATTGCTATGGATCTGGTTCATATCAAGCCAGGTGGTGCTAAGTACCTCATTCTGGCTAGAGACAATTTTAATGGATGGGTTGAAGCAAAATTCCTTAAGAATCCCAGCTTGGAATCAGTGGCAGCTTTCCTTTATGAGAAATGGACAACATGTTATGGCTTGGCTCAATCTTATTCTACTGAGGGTGGCTCTGAAATTGGTGGCAAACTTGATTAAATGATCCAATCATTTCCTGGACAACATTGGGTTACTACTCCTTATTATCTGGAAGTCCAAGGCATGTTGGAAAGAGGCCATGCTCCTTTGAAGGCTGCTCTTGTCAAACTGGCTGGTGAGGGTGGAAAGAATGTTTGCAAATTTTTCCCTCTGGTTCTGTTCTCTGGTTGAATCTCAACTAAACTGACCACTGGCTACTCACCTTACAAAATCATTTTTGGCCAAAGGGCCGTCCTTCCTCTCAATCTTTAAATGGAATCTTTACTGGGTATCTTATGGGAGAAGGTTTCCTCAAACACTGATCTATTAGTTTCCAGATCCAAGCAACTGGAGCAAATTGAAGACATTTCTGATGAAGCATATCAGAAGATTATGGAATCAAGAGAAAAATCAGTTCAGTACTGGGAAGATAATCATGAAAATTGAATCAGGGATCCCTTGAATCCTGGTGATATTGTTTTGTCTTATAATAGATCCTTGGAGACTCAGTGGGGAAAGCTCCTTTCAAATAGGTTGAATGGTCCTTATTGCTTGGTTGGTCAATTCAGAGGTTGATCCTATTTTTTAGAAGAAATTTATGGTACTCAGTTGGCCAGAAGGTTCCCTGCTGATCAAGTCAACAGGTTTCATTCTTTTGGGGGAAATTTTTGATCAAAGTAAGTCCTCCCAATTGTGCACCACCAGGGTCATTTGCTGCATTTTTGTTGTGAAACTCTACTTTATGCAACATATGTGGGCACCTGGGATGCCCTCTTTGTTTTTTCTCTTCCACTCCTAGGGCTCTTTTGGATGGATGAAGAAACTTTTCAAATTTTAAATCACTCTCAAGATCAAGAAATGGCCACTCTTCTGTCTCAATTTCTTTGTATTCCTCCTTTTTCTTAATATCTTCAAATTAGAGATGAAACCTAGGGACATTCTGCAAGTTGGGGACAGATTGGGTAACCAATTTGGTACACCTGAAGGAAAGGGGAAAAATTTGAATTTTTCTTTTTCTAGTTCTTAGCTCATCAAAAATATATATACATTTATATTCATTGTTGCTATGGGTACTCTTCCTCCTTTGTTCCTCCCAACTCTTCCCTGTCCTAGCAGCATAGGCCTGCCTCTCCAGCAACTTGAACCCCCCTGATCTTCCATTAAATTCCTTCTTGCTGCGCCTGCTTCCTGAATATTTTCAACAAACAACCGCACAGATGGCCCTCATTGCCTTCAACCAACAACTCTCATTGGTATCAGTGACAACAGCAAATATTTCTGTAAAAACAATCAAAGAGACTGGCTGTTGCAGTTTCCAACAGTTTTCATATTGTCATCCCTCCTCTCATCCACTGTGCGCCCCTTCAACCCTTCCCTGAGACTTGTTCAAGCCTCCTCAATGCCCCCCCAACCCAGCAGCTTCCCGCAATCCCACCACATGACCCCATTTTCACCATCATCCTAATCTCCCCCATCACGCTCATATGACAAGCATGATGACCTTGGTGTCAGTACAACGCTATAAGCTACTTGTGTTAAAATACGTACGCACTTACGCGGGTGCTACGTATAAGTGTAATCCAAATGGGATGCACAAATGGGCCTCTAAGGCCCATTGGACACACACACGGACCATACGGGCCCATGTGGATGTTATAGATTTGGGGAAACTGGCCTCAAAACGCGTGAAATAGACCCATTGGTACACGGGCCCTAACGGGCCCGATGGGGTATATGGGCAAATACGGCCAGATGGGCTTGTATGGGCATAATTGGGCCCAAGGTTTATTTTGGACATACTTGGCCAGACGGGCTGGCCCGCAAAAGTAGTCTTTTCTCATAATTCGGGCTTGGGGCGGCCCATTAGGGTTGCCGCCCGTGTTGCGGCCCGCTCGGGGCCGCTGCTCGCGTCGCGGCCCGTTCGGGGCCGCCTGTGTTCCTCGGCACGGCCCACGCGGGGCCCGACGGCCCGCGCGGGGCTGTTGCGCGGCCGAGGGATCCCGCGCGGCATCGCACCGCGCGGGCCCGGCTGGTCGCGACCGGCGACCAGCGCCGCGGAGCCGGGGCTCGCGGCCCCGGCTCGCTCCCCCTCCCCTCGCTCGCCGTTGCGAGGGGGATGGGGGCGGGCTGGCTGGGTTGAACCAGCCAGCGACCGGCCGCGACATCGCGGTCGGTCAGGGCAGGGGGGACCTGACCACCCCCTTGCCCAGGGAGGTGGCGGCGCCGGCCGCGAGTGTAGCGACCGGACGGTGGGGGGGATTTGATCACCCTCCCACCTTGTAGCGAAGAGGTGACGAGGGGCGCTCTCCCCCCCCCCTTTACCGAGGGGGAGGAGCGACGGGCCAGGGGGGATCTGACCACCCCCCAGCCATCCTTACCTTGACGACGCCCTGGGGGTATCGACCCCCAGGGCCCCTGGTGAGGGGATTTGACCGCCCCCACCAGGGAATTGAGAGAAAGAGGGGGGGGGGGGCGGCATGTCCGCCGGCTACACCCCCCCCCATGTGAGGTTGAAACCGGACCCAGGTGAGCCCTGGGTCCCACCTGGCCCATTTGAGGGGCCAGGGGCTGGATGCATGAGGCAACCAGCCCGTAACAGAGGTAATAAGGCCATCAGGGCCGGTTGTAATAGACAACCAGCCAGGGGATTGAACAGCAAAGGGGCTGGTTCAGCCCTGTAACGGTGGAAACACCAGAATGGACCGGAATAGGCTGGTCGTAAGGGTTCAGGGACTGATGCCATGTGGGCTGATGTAGTCCAAACCAAGTAACAAGGCTTGTAGAGCCTGTAGAGCTCTTTTGGGGCGGAAAATTTGCCTTTTGGCTTGTTGTATCATGGGCTCACAAGAGGCCAATCTTTTGTACTTAAGGAGCTCTTCTCCCTGCTGTTTTCCATCATTCATTCATCATCCAATCGAATTCATCCAACATATTGCCCCATTGTGAGAGCCCCATTAGCCATTATTGACACACAGTGTCCAGCATTTCTTTTGCTTTAAATACTGCTCATTTGCCTAAGCTAATTGCTGGCCATAATTATAACAACTTGGTTCATCCAGCTCTCTCAGTAACACAAATTCTTCTGGCCCCTAATCATGATCTGCCAATCAAGGCCATATTCATCAAACATATGATCTAACCAGATCCCCAATATTTACATCCTATCAAACTACCCTCTCCCCCAGCTCTTGATTTCCAAAACCAACAGCAACCATTGTTGTTGCCTGTCAATCATCCATCACAGGTGTTCATCAGCCAACCTCCTGATAACCTTTCTCCATTTCAGAAGGCCTGTCCCTTTACTCTACCCAATGCAGCTTGTCTACCATCTCTGTTGCCATCCATCATATGCAACTGCCATTGCGTCCCCGCAACTGCTGTCACCAATTTTCATCATCCCTTTCTACTGCTCATCTGTCAACTCACAGGTGTCCATTGGCTGCCTGCTGTCATCAGTGATGTGGGCTAGTCTCTCCTTTAATCTTGCTTCACCTGTTCTGCATCATTTCAAAAAAGAAAAATTCCGCACTCATTTGTAGTGTCAATTGTAAATAGTCAACAGGGACTCTTGCCCATAAAAGGAGGGTCTCTCCCTTGCCCTTTTGCCCTATCATCATCCATCTTATGATCAATAATTGAATCATCATCATTTTCTAAGTAATCAATCTGTGGGGCCCTTCCCCTTTCTGAGCATTCTTATCCTGGGTATATTTATGATTTCCCCCTGATACTTGAGCCTCCATACTCAATCTTTTGATCCCTCCTCTTTGACCTTATCCTTATCACCAACCAATAGCCTTGCTGGTTAAAGAAGAATTCATTGGGTTAAATTCTTGATTTTGTTAAGCTACTCTGTTGATCCCTTTCTCTGACCGCTTTGGTCCTGATCATTCATTTGTCCTGATCATTCCTTTGATTGTTTTTCTGGAACCAGTCACATTTTTCTGATATTTTTCTTTAAGCTTGAAACCTTGAGTGTTAAACCTCCCATTATTTCTTTGATGTTAAATTCTGCCACGCTATTCTTGAGTCACTTGAGAAGTTATGGGTTATTCATGTTCAAAGCTGTTACTGTTTTGCTTTGAGAGCTTCATAAAACAAATTTATTTGTTTTTTACATCCTCCCACAGTTTTCTGGTATCCTCCAAGCTCTTGATTGCAGATAGTTTGGCAGTTTCATTGAGAACCTGGAGGTTGGTTGGGATTGAGTTGATCTTTCCTAATCTTTTGCTGATAACCAGATTTATTAGCTTTGGGATGTTTTTACTTACAACTATCTTATTCTATCCATTGATTCTTTATTTACAAGGTTCTGGATCTTGATTCCAGTTACATCTAAATATCTCTGTAACACTGTAGAGGGCAGGCTAAAACACACCTTTTCCCTTTGCAGAAATGCCTCTGTCTCAGCACCGTTTGGAGTCTCACAAAAATCTGATCAAAGTTGGGTGAGAGTAAATCTTGAGCGGGGGAGAGGGGTGGGGATGACAGCTCTCTCTGGGATGGATGATGTTTCCAGAATTATCTTTCATTTTTGCAAATTCCAAGGATGAAAAGCAAAGGCTGATGATGATGAGCTGGATTTCAATGACAAGTATGAGAAGTGGTATTGCCGTCCATTGCGCGCACTTGGCCAAACATTTGGGCTGCAAGCGCAAAAAGGATGGATTTAACCAGTGATATGGTAATTGGGGTGCCTTGAGAGGCCTTCCTTAACCGCTAGGAAAGTGAGGAGTTGGCAGGCATAAAAGAGGAAGATTACCCATAGCAATTTTTTTTTTTTTTTTTTTTTTAGATGAGATAAATAAACTAAGAAAAATATTTTTCAAGTTTTTCCCTCTTTTCTTGAGTTGTACCAAATTGGTCACAACAGCCTTGTTACTTACAACTGCCTTTGTCTATTGAAGTCTGAAAAAAATTGAACTTGGTCTTTTCAAGTCTTTTCCCGCACCATCTTGCCTCAGATAGTGTTGTTCCATTGCTGCCGACTACTATCAAAATTCATCCTTTCCATTGATTCCTTATTTACAATGTTTGGGATCTTGATTCCAGTTACATTTGAATATTTTTTAATGCTCAGGAGGGAAGCCTAAACACCACTTTTTCCCCTCCACAGAACTGCCTGTGTCTCAGCACCATTTGGAGTCTTACACCAGTGGGTTCAAATAACTTGGTTTTCAACCCAACAGAAACCCTGGGAGAAGGTTTAATTTTGGGCCCTTCAACATCCAAATGCGCTGAGGTAACCCAAAAATCAACAGACCCACAATTGGGAAAGTTGATGGAGATCTTATGAGACCTGAAAATCTTCCTTAGCTGGATGATGGCACTGCCATGTGCAACACCATCCCACATGGTGGAGGGTTTTCAACCTCCTACCTGGCCCTGTGGCTGGTTCACAACTTGCTCCTATACTTACTGCAGGGAAAAGAGAGACTTGGAGTTTGGGTGCACTTACCAAACTAAAGAAATGAACAACAGTTTGGTCCGCAGGTCTGGGACAACATATATATTCCCAACAGGTGAGTAAGTTGAATTGGGATCCAGTCACCAGCCCCCCCTGCAGCAGATACAAGCGCCCGCTAAGGACCTTGCAGACACCATCTGGGTTTTGCTCAATATTTTCACTGCGCCTGGAACGTGGGTTAGCAGCGGACAAAGGGGGTCCAGTGGAGAGGATGAAAATTGACATCAAAGAGCAACCATTGGCCCCAGCCCCAAAAGCAGCAGCGCACGGTCTGGCAGGAGATGTGCAGCCAGTGGACGCAGTAGGGAAGAAGAAGGCCATAGAAATTGTTTGGATGGTGATGGGGAACAAAGCACCAATACCCTTAACCCATGCAATAGTTGGCTTCAGTCTCTCTGTTTGTTGTCAATGATACAGCTCAGGCACTGAAGGAGTGCACAGAAGGCCGGGTTCCAATAACCGTGCAGCAATTGAACATGGCACAGGAAAAGGCTGATTGCAAGCTGTACTTGTTGAAGTCAGTGTCATTCCCGCTTGCCTATGTCTCAATGAAGATTGCAGGGAAGAAGATGTTGGCAATGGTGGACAGCGGGTTGATTTTCAATCTGCTTCTGTCAAGATTGTTGGATGAAATGGGGTTGTTTCAGAGGAAATGCGCAACGGTGCTCTGGGTGTTGAATGGTGGGGAGTGTAGCATGGATGAGGTAGTAGAGGAGGAGGAGGAGGAGGTTTCAAGGTTTTGTAAACCCCTTTTTTTCCTTTTGGTGGAGTGTGGTGTGGTGTCATTATATAGCCTTGGGTTTGGAACTGTTTTGTGGCCTGCGCGCTCAGCATTGGGTAGGTCAGGCTCAGAAGTAGGATTATGGGAAGTCTCAGAAGTGGCCAGTGTGGGTTCAGAAGAAGCCGCTGCGGGCTTAGAAGTAGGAGCTGCACTGCTCAGCACACCAGGTGCGGGTTGGGGTCAATTGGATGCAGCTGGGCCACAACCTGCTCATATGATACAGACCTAGGAATGGAGCTGGGCCAACCAAGTTTGGGGGATGGCTAGTTTGCAGAGGTAGGAGCAGGGGGATTGCAGAGGTTATAAGGGAAGAGCGGATGTGAGCAAGTGCACACCAATATGCAGATATTAGGAAAATCATGATGGTGCATTGGGCGGAAGTGGACAAGCACGGGGGGCTCTAAGTAGGGTGCAGCAGAGGGCCGCTTTATGAGAAGGAAAAACCTGGTGTGCTTAATGGCAAGCAAGTGCAGAAGATTGGACAGTATGGGTAAGGATTAGATTTAGGCTAGGTTTCTGGTTTGTAGGGTTCCCTTCTTATTTGTTGTTAGGCTTTCATTGCGCTTGTACTTGGGATAGGGTTGAGAGGGAGGACACAAACATCTCACTCTCAGCGCCGGGTTAAGGAGGGGGGGAATGCCATGTCAGCTTGCTACTATTGCAGAGCAAGCTGCAAAAGGAACAAAATTAACATAAAAATAATAATAATAAAATTAACCTAAGAAGGATTGGGAAAAACATAAAAATTTTAATAGAAATGGGTTTTCCACCCAAAATTAGGTAGGGTCACTGACTGACCCCACCCTTGAAATCCAACTCCTTATATTTTTAAATAATTAAGGAAAGAAAAACCAAAATACCACGGCTCCACTATTGAGCTTTTTGGTCAATTAAATATTTCACAAGTATTGTCACGTATAGGTTTCACACCTAAAATTTAGTCAGAATTGAGTTTTTGTGTATATTTTAGGAGTTACGGATGGAAATGTGTTTTGTCACAATTCCCGCACGCAGCCACGGCAGCCAATGCACCCGCGCGCAGCTGAGATAAAGCCTTGTCACTCGGTAAAGGTTGTGTATGCAGCCCCCAGCCTCTGAAAAGTACGCAGCCCCGGGACTACCGGTGGACAGAGTGACAGGCGGCATGAGAGGCTTAGGCACCGTGTAAACATGCTACAACCCACACAAAAACATTCTACATATGTAATAAATGTTCCCATGGATAGCAGATAGTCTAAAAGTACATAATATTATATAAAAATACTTAAATATCCCTTATACATATTTTTTATTAAATAGAATTCAAATTACCAAGAATGTCAAAAATAAGACAATGGAAACTTCTAAAAATATATTAAAATACTTCAATATACTTTTATGAGAATTTCTAGACATCAATATTTTTGTTACATACTAAGAAAACTAATGATGTAAAAATATTACATGAATTCCCATGAGTTATATTTTTAAGTAATTATCTTAGTAAATCAACTGAAACTCGAAAATAAGTAGTAAAATCAATATCATGACTTTGCTCCAGTTATTTAATACATAATGAGAACTCACCTGAAATTGGGATTTCCGTAGAAATGTCTATTTAAATACATATTAAATTACTGGGAACATTTACTAACAATAATTAATGAAATAATACATTAATAGGACAGATTAGTGTTATGTGCACATCCTAATATCTATTATAAAGTAGAATAATTCCCATGCCCTGAGGAATTAGATACTACCCGTGCTATATCACCAAGAACACCTGACAGGCTACCACTGGTTACCCTGCCAGCCTTAGTGTCCGTCCCTTTGAACCCCTGTACCCCTCAGAAGGATAGTATTGGGACTCCAAAAGCTATAAATAAAGCGCTCTTTTGATGATATTGATGGGCAGAGACCCAGTTATATTTATATCCAGACACCTTCCCAAGGTAATCAATACTTATAAGAGATAAGTAAGTGATTTATGGCTAAGTCTGATCAATAATATCTGTCCTCAACCTCTTTTTTATCAATTAAAACTGCTGAACAACCTTATAACCCCAGTATACAGGTTTAACCCATCAGTGCAGGTCCCAAACAGATACCCAGAGGATTTAATAATATACCAGTGAGTTTTATTATCCTTTCTCTGTCGTGGCAGCTTGATTACAAGGCCCTGCCACTCCACCGTGTATTTTATATACATATTATCTTTGGGTAAAATATCTTTTCAACTAAAGAGCCCAAAGTAACCAGGACTACGTGTTTTCATACTGAAATCCCTGAAGAGAGGTGTTAAAGATCCCTATCATAATTTTGGCCCCTCTATAATAATATTTAATAATCAATTTATTCATATTTATTTATAACAATAAACCATAACCAAACCACTTAACCTTGCAATAAGCTTAATCCAAATATTTTATGGATTTTTTTTGCATTTATTAAAAAATATATTTATTGTTTATTCTATCACCCCTGGTAGCTAAATGAGAGCAAGGTTCTTGGCATCCAGGAGGCTGACATGCCACCACAAACACATTTTTGGAAGGAAGCAATTAATCTATATCTCTCTGTCTCTTTTCTACTCAAGGGCACATCCCACACCTTACAGAGTCTATGGCCATTAACTTCCAAACCTAAGGACAACTAGGAGAGCCTTGGTCTCTTGTTTCTGCAGTGGAAACCTGATCCTGGGCCAGCAATTCATGTTTGGGTTCTGGGCCCAGATGGTGTGTACAGAAGCTCTGACGGTGGAGGACTGGTCAGGCGCTTGGTTTGAGATGATGATTTGCAACCAAAGGGAAGGGAAGTGTGTGCAAGGGCCAGAGGGGGGAAACAATGGCAAATTCAACTGACTGGATGACTGCAAGGGTAACCAGGAAAAATATTGCGGATCTGGCCAGACAGTGAAATCACATCCTTTGGATGAGATGGTTGCATCCAATTAATTTCTACAATTTTTCCATCATATGGAAAAACAGATTACCCCCATTTTACAATTATTTGGTTCATAATTTCTTGAATTATTTACATTTTTTCCTTATTTCATTCCATTCTATGTCCCCTTTTTATATCCTAGCTTTCTCCTTTTTTTCTTTTTGTCTTAATTATTCTTTAAATTGTTATTCTCAAAGTTTTCTATCTTACTTTCTTCCAGATTCCATGTGGTTTACAATTTTTTTCCTCCCTGATTTCTCACTGATTTCTCCCTGATTTCCCACAATTTTCCATTTTTCCACCTATTAGCACAATCCCTCCAAATTTTCTCAAATGAAATGAAAGAATGTTTTGAAAAAAATTATCCTCATCATATATACAATTCCTTCTCTCCTGAAATTTCTGTTCTATCTACAGGTAATTCTGGAGAAATTTAATAGGAATTTACTCCAAAAAGAATTCAAAGAAAAAAATTGAAACCAGTCATAACACTGTGCATATTCCATAATTTTTCAATTTCACTTTCAGGTAAATATAATTTTGTGACTAGTACTATTCCAATTTGAGAGAAATATGCACCTGGCCATCAAAAGCATCACAAGAAATTATTTTTTGTTCAATCCCATGTTTAACTTTGTAAACATTGATATGCTTCCAATAAACTAAAAAATCCCTGTCAATTTGAAATGGAGTCACTTCCAACAATTAACCTGATATGCTCACATACGGATCCACCACACTGAATATGGTTTCTATCTGACTCAAGAAAGAGACTTTACCCAGATTATATGACACAGTACTGCTTCCAGGGTTTGATTATATTTTTTATAAAGCCATTATATTCCAATGGAGATGAATCTGATAGTTCCACCATGGTGAGAGATTAACAGTTTTTGGTTCATTTTCACTCTTTATTTGATTGAAATCATTCAGATTTGTAGAAGAGATAGAATTCCTGAGATAATTGAGGAATTTGTAATATGATTCTGGATTTTCATGGACAGGATTTAAGGTGGGGTTGAATTTGAGTTTAGGGGAATTTGACCTGGTGGATGATTCAAGAATTCTTGAAAGTTGATTTTTCTTTGTTGGCGCACCTGGTGAGTTGATCAGGGACTTTAATTTTTAAACTCTGCAGTACCTTTGAACTATAGAAAGTGGTAGTTTTTCTGAGTTTCATGTAAATTATAGTCAGCATTATGGTATTCTGTGTATCTTTGATTGAAAGGAATTCACACAACCAGAACATTGTTGTTTCTGAACTTGAAAAATAGCCCATTCAAGCAATGATAATCCCAGGTAGCACATGTGGGTCAAGGCCCCCTTCTTTGTAAGAGCTCAGGAGTATGGGATGCAAGATGATGATTTTTCTTTTGATTTTTATCTGGAAAGAGCTTCCTGTAAAGTTGGAAATATTTTGCCCATTTCCTGGTGAAATAAGAACCATTTTGGTAGATTTTATTCCAACTAGTGGCAAGTTCCAAACAGTTCACTAAATGGAAGGTATTTTTAAAAACTGTTTCTGGGGATAAAAATTCTTCAAATTGAATTGCAATGATGATATTGGGCATGTCAACTTTATTCAGGGGATACCACTCTGAACCCTTGAGACTTCAAGACTTGCTGCACCAAGTTTTTTGTTACTCTTGTCCAATCAGATGAAATTAGAGAAATATTAATGACTTTTTGAAGCATTTTCAGAAGAAAAGAATCAAGATTAAATTTTGATAAAATTGGGGGCTTTGCTCAGGTATATCACCAGTGCTTAGATCCAAAAGTAAAACAGTTGAATACTCTATATAAGAGAGTGAAGAAGATGCCCCCATTAATTCTTCATTAGTGAGAGCCAAAGATTGTTCTCTCCCTTTGCCTTTGGATTTTTGTATATTTCAAGGGTGATGACAAATTCATGGCTCAAATGAGCCATGTACACAACTCATTTGATCCATGTGGCATGTCTACATGGCTACATCTGACCTCTTCAGAGCCCCACACAATATGAGTGTGGTCAGGCGGTACTCCACATGGCACCGGATTGCTGTGTGGTGGCTGCATGAATACATTTCAGCCATGTAGATCCCCACAGGGCTCAAATGTAGTTGTGTTGCCGTGCCAGACGGCCAGCAAACCACATGCAAGTTGTTTGGGGCTTTAAACAGCTCAAATTTAGTCGTGTAGCCATGCCACATGGCTGCAAGTCTGGTGGGCCAAAAAAAAAATAAAGGGTCTAAAATAAAGTAAATAAAAATACAAAAATCATCAAAAATCAACCAAAAGATCAAAAAAGGTTGATTTTTGGTTAAAAAAATAAAATAAATCAGAAAGGGGCTTCCAATAATTCATTGCCCCAATCCTTTTTTTCTGAAGCTTTGTTCATTGCACTAATGTAGTCCTTGAAAATGGCCATGTTGAAATTAGGGCTTGCCACTGTTCCCATAATGCAAAAAAAGTGCAATGCTAGTTCAGTATTCAATCCAACTTTCAATTGAACAACTACCAATTTTTCTCACTTTCAAGGTGAGAAAGATAAATTTTGTGGGATGTTTTATTTGCGGTTTCCTATAGTGTCACTTGAATTTCACTTGATTTCACTGTGATTTCACTTTAGTGTCACTTTATGAATGCTACATGTGGAACCACAGTCCCACATAGTAAGCATTGATCCCAAATTTGGGTTGATGGAACCCAAATGTGGTCCAGGGGGACCCAAAAAGTTTGGCACAACCCCCAGGGGGCCGCATCCCCCCCAAACGGGGCTCAAAACTGCCGTTTACGGGGATGCACGTCCCAAATACGCAGTGTACAAGGGGTATACCGCCCCCTGGAGGTTGTGCATGTTTGAGAAGACCCCTTCGGCGCGTCTAGAAGCGTGTTTTTGCCTGCATGCGCATCTTAAACGCGTGTATGGGCCCCCACGCGTCCATTGGGTGGTGTAGGGCCCTACACAACTGGGATTTGTGAATTAAACATCACCCATGTTTCAAATATCTTGCTGGTCATCTCTTCTAAAGTAACGTAATTCTCTAGAATCAATTTATTCTTCAGTGGGATATTCATCTTCTCCACTTTCATATTCATCTTAATTTGATTCATAATCTGATGATTCTGGTGCCTTCTTCTGTATTGTAAGAGCTCAGGAGTATGGGATGCAAGATGATGATTTTTCTTTTGATTTTTATCTGGAAAGAGCTTCCTGTAAAGTTGGAAATATTTTGCCCATTTCCTGGTGAAATAAGAACCATTTTGGTAGATTTTATTCCAACTAGTGGCAAGTTCCAAACAGTTCACTAAATGGAAGGTATTTTTAAAAACTGTTTCTGGGGATAAAAATTCTTCAAATTGAATTGCAATGATGATATTGGGCATGTCAACTTTATTCAGGGGATACCACTCTGAACCCTTGAGACTTCAAGACTTGCTGCACCAAGTTTTTTGTTACTCTTGTCCAATCAGATGAAATTAGAGAAATATTAATGACTTTTTGAAGCATTTTCAGAAGAAAAGAATCAAGATTAAATTTTGATAAAATTGGGGGCTTTGCTCAGGTATATCACCAGTGCTTAGATCCAAAAGTAAAACAGTTGAATACTCTATATAAGAGAGTGAAGAAGATGCCCCCATTAATTCTTCATTAGTGAGAGCCAAAGATTGTTCTCTCCCTTTGCCTTTGTATTTTTGTATATTTCAAGGGTGATGACAAATTCATGGCTCAAATGAGCCATGTACACAACTCATTTGATCCATGTGGCATGTCTACATGGCTACATCTGACCTCTTCAGAGCCCCACACAATATGAGTGTGGTCAGGCGGTACTCCACATGGCACCGGATTGCTGTGTGGTGGCTGCATGAATACATTTCAGCCATGTAGATCCCCACAGGGCTCAAATGTAGTTGTGTTGCCGTGCCAGACGGCCAGCAAACCACATGCAAGTTGTTTGGGGCTTTAAACAGCTCAAATTTAGTCGTGTAGCCATGCCACATGGCTGCAAGTCTGGTGGGCCAAAAAAAAAATAAAGGGTCTAAAATAAAGTAAATAAAAATACAAAAAGCATCAAAAATCAACCAAAAGATCAAAAAAGGTTGATTTTTGGTTAAAAAAATAAAATAAATCAGAAAGGGGCTTCCAATAATTCATTGCCCCAATCCTTTTTTTCTGAAGCTTTGTTCATTGCACTAATGTAGTCCTTGAAAATGGCCATGTTGAAATTAGGGCTTGCCACTGTTCCCATAATGCAAAAAAAGTGCAATGCTAGTTCAGTATTCAATCCAACTTTCAATTGAACAACTACCAATTTTTCTCACTTTCAAGGTGAGAAAGATAAATTTTGTGGGATGTTTTATTTGCGGTTTCCTATAGTGTCACTTGAATTTCACTTGATTTCACTGTGATTTCACTTTAGTGTCACTTTATGAATGCTACATGTGGAACCACAGTCCCACATAGTAAGCATTGATCCCAAATTTGGGTTGATGGAACCCAAATGTGGTCCAGGGGGACCCAAAAAGTTTGGCACAACCCCCAGGGGGCCGCATCCCCCCAAACGGGGCTCAAAACTGCCGTTTACGGGGATGCACGTCCCAAATACGCAGTGTACAAGGGGTATACCGCCCCCTGGAGGTTGTGCATGTTTGAGAAGACCCCTTCGGCGCGTCTAGACGCGTGTTTTTGCCTGCATGCGCATCTTAAACGCGTGTATGGGCCCCCACGCGTCCATTGGGTGGTGTAGGGCCCTACACAACTGGGATTTGTGAATTAAACATCACCCATGTTTCAAATATCTTGCTGGTCATCTCTTCTAAAGTAACGTAATTCTCTAGAATCAATTTATTCTTCAGTGGGATATTCATCTTCTCCACTTTCATATTCATCTTCATTTGATTCATAATCTGATGATTCTGGTGCCTTCTTCTGTATCTTCATTCAAGAGGATTCTGGAAGGTTCAATTTTTTAACAGAATGATCTTTCAAGGCTCCAAGAATGATGATGTGCATTAAGTCAAGGTTGGCCATTTTTGTGGCATCCAAATAAGGAGGGGGGTTGGTGAGGTTTTTGGTGTGTTTGGTCTAGTCTGATCTAGTTTTATGTGAATCAAAAGTAGCAGGTTGTAATAATATTTATGGGGAGGGGGGTGAAAAAAGAAAAAAAAAGAAAAACATAAAATATATCTTTTGAGATAAAAACTGGGGAATGAAAGGAGGGGGAGAAAGGTGACTGAAGGTTTTTTTTTTTCTAAAAAAAAAAAAAAAAAAAAAAAAAAAAAAAAAAAAAAAAAAAAGACAACAACAAAATGCAAGCAAGAGAGATGGAAGGATGTTAAAGTAAGAGACTGAAATAAAGCCAAGCAGTATTTCTTCTGATACAATGATAGGATTAAGGAATAAGATGAAGAAATGTGCGTTTGGTTTAGGCTGAGTAAGATAGTAGATAGAGTATGATAACATAGACCCTGAATTAAATGACCTAAACAAGGGAGTTAGATGCTTGAGGAGTTTGGTAAAAATGGATTTAAAGAACTTACCCAATGTGGAGGACTGAAGATCCCTGGGGCTAATCAGAATCCTCTATGTGGGTTAGTCATAGTTGTGAGTGCTTTATATTAGAAGTTTGGACAGCAGGTTGAGAAAAAGAGGTTGCGTGGGTAAATCAGAAGAGGTTGCACTGGTAAAGCAGGTGAGGTTGTGAGAGTAAAGCTGTTGTGCAGGTGTAGCAGATGACACAGGGGGTACAGGAAGTAACTATAGTTACAAAAACGTGAGAGAGGTAGAGCGTGACAGAAAAATGAAAAAGGAACAGAAAAAAAAGAAACACAAGGTGACAAGATTAAAACAGATTAACAGAAATGACAATTTCACAAACAAAATATCATCTATTTCTTTTTAAAAAAGAAGATAACCACCATGTCAAACCCAAGACAATCAGAAATCCCTTTAATCAACAACTAACCAATCAATCAATCAATAAATCAATCAAAAAAGAAAAAAAAGAAAAAATAAAAAACAGAGAAAAAAGGGGGGATTTCTACACTAATTGCCAAACTGAAGGAAGAGGGAGGAGTAGGATTCAAGAGGAACTTAATACTCACCCCTGCTCAGGATTTTTGGGGGGAGATAAAGATCATGTATGGTTCTTCTTGTTAATCTTTGGAAGAGGATGAGGATGATTATTGATTTTAGAAGGCAAAGGATGGTAGAGAAATGGGTGATGATGTGAACCCATTGTGTTGGTTTTTGTGGTGGTGATGGTGGTGGTGGTGGTGGTCATAGTCATTGGTGAAGGTGATTGTCTTAGTAGGACTCCAACTTTAAATATTCAAATCACGTTTAGTATCATTCAGATAAGGATTATGATGATTCAAAAAGGTATGATCTTCTACAGTTTTTTTGGTATGTTTAAACCAAGGATGAATTAGTTGATTGATGATGATTGGATCACTATTGATTCTAGATTCATCATCCTCATAAACCTCTATCACCTGTTCTCCTACTACAACCTCTTGTTCTGGTTCTGGTTCTACCCCCTCATCTGTTAATCCCACAAGCTGATCATCATCTTCAGTTCATTCTAAGTAATAATTTTTTGACCTCTTTTGATTCATCACCTCCCCCTCTAATCTAACCAAACACCAAATCAATATTTTAATGATTTTGATCAAGACAATTAAGAATTATAATTGAATCCCCATCATGTTGGGTTGTCTGAAAAAGATCCCTACCATCCAAGTCATCCTTAAATTCAGATTGACGCAAATTAGGATCAAGTAGGCCCACCAAGTACATTTATTGAACAAGATTCTTTGGTGTACAGGAAGCCTTTGCGTTGACTCCATTTTCTCATCTTCACAAAATTCACACACCATTGAGCCCTCCAACCAACACTCTATTGCATGGATTACCTCCACTTTTGGGGTTCAGAGGAGAGATTTAAACTTTACTGACATCACTTGGATTGAGATATGATGTTCGCCCAGACCATCATTTATCAATAAGTGCCCTGTTGATCTGGATTTTTTTCCTCCAGAAAGACAAAAATAAATACTGATGCCTGGTTTCCAGAAACCAAAATCACAGGATTGTTATGCCTCCATAGAGCATGAAACAACCCATGATTCAAAGTAAAAGAAATCTGATCAAATGTGAATTTCTGTGTCAATGCCTTACTAATTTTTATTCTACAGGGGCATAAAATTGGCCAAGGTTGATGTCTGGTTTCCAGAAACTGGAAATCAACATAAATTCACCCAGCCACATAGAGTGAAAGCATGGGGTGAATAATTAAAAATAAAAATCATAATGCAGCTTGTAGATAGTCTAGTTTTTACATGCTCTACAGGGGCATAACACTGCCTCAAGTTGATGCCTGGTTTCTGCAAACCAGACATCAACCTTCCAACTGGTGGGGCATAGCCAGTTCTTCCTCTTATGCAATTTTACTTCAGGCTGGATTCCATTTTTGATTTTCCAGGTGAATTCAACTTGATTTCATTTTGCTTCCACCAAGTTTGTCCCTCCAAGGTCACCAGGTAGGCGGAAGTCCCTATGACAGAGTCTTGAAACCTCCTCAGTGCTCAGATTCCATCCCAACCAGATTCAAGTTGGTGGGAGTCAACTTATACAACCTATCCACCCTTAAACAATCTCTACATCATATCTATGTGCGTGATGCTGAGGATT
Organism: Puccinia polysora; assembly: GCA_025617555.3. Taxonomy (NCBI): domain Eukaryota; kingdom Fungi; phylum Basidiomycota; class Pucciniomycetes; order Pucciniales; family Pucciniaceae; genus Puccinia; species Puccinia polysora. Next base: position 5,512,185 of record CM062614.1, read on the forward strand.
TGGCATTCTTTGTGAGTCCCATCCCAGACTCAGCTAACTTGACCAAGAAAAAAATTGCTCATAGGTTGCCCCTGTTCCCACTAAGCAGGAAATACTTGAAGCTCATTCCTTCCATTCATTTTGCAGAACCTCTTTGGGATCTTGAACTACATCCTGTCAGAAATTTTAATAACAAGTGTTCAAGATACCCCATCATTTACAAGTTGAGGAAAAAATCAGACTTTTATCAAAATGCTTCTGTGCAAATCTCCAACTCTATGTTTTGGACTTCCAAAACCTCACCCAACCCTCATGTTAGTTTTGAAGATTTACCTCAGATAGTGAGGCCAGTTAAAGCACATTAATCTTCTTTCAGTTTCACCACCTCCGCCAGAAACACTTAATGATGCAATGTCAGCTTGCTACTATGTACAGAGCAACCTGTCAATAGCAACACAAAACTATGAAAAATAAGAATATCTCAATTAAAAAAAGAAGGAGTGAGAAATCCATAGAAGAAATGGATTCCTCACCCAAAATTAGGTAGGGTCACTCACTGACCCCACCCTTGAGTTCCAAGTCCTTACATTTTTAAAATAATTAAAAAGAAACGTACTAAAAATTACAACACCAGTATGGCACTTTCTGGCCATTCTAATATCTCACACGTATTGTCACGTATAGGGTTTACACCTAAAATTCACTCAGAATTGAGGTGTTGTGTATATTTTAGGAGTTACACACGGAAATGTGTTATTTCACAATTCCCGCGCGCAGCCCTGCATCATTACATATCCCTACGTACTAGCAGCAGCTTGATTTCGCGTACTAGGGACCCGCGCGCAGCTAATTCTGCCACGCACGCAGCGGATCCTACCCCGCGTAGCAGATTCCCGCGTACTAGAGACCGGCGCGCAGCTGATTCTGCCACGCACGCAGCGGATAGTACCCCGCGCGCATCTGTACTAACTGATCCCCGCGTCTGGATTGGTTGTGACTAATCTGACAACCAGGTACCGCTCTGAGGAGCTACAACCTAGTTGGAGTTGCCTAGTATACGTAAAAAACTGAAAAATGCATTACTAATGATCTAAAAAAATAAAAACTTAAATAAAATTAATGAAAATTAAGTTTAATACATTTTTTAATAATAAATCAAAGATCAAGGATTACCACGTAAATACTGACCCTGATCTTTGAAGACCACGAAACACTACAAGAAGTGTTCATAAAAATTATTAAAAATTATCTACATTATCAGCAGATGATGGAAAATCAGTAAACATCAACATCTGCCCGCTTAAAAGCAATATCAATATTAAAAATGAAGGATGAGTACAGAATGATCAAATTTATGCCATAAACAATTAACAGATCCTGTGGCTGAAATAGTACAGAAATCCAGCAGATCTAAGGACAGCTGATTGACAGAACCAAGTGGACTTTTCAATCTTGCTCTGACTGGCTTTCCAGCCTCAGCCCACGAGCAGAACCCTCTCTACGTGCCCTTAGAAGCTCAAAATCACCCAAAAAGGTATTTATACAGACCTCTTTTGATCCATTATTCCAGAATCAGTTACCAGGAATTAGTTATTATCAATCAGAAACCGTTTCATTGTTGATCAATTGCTTATATGAAGATAAGCAAGTGATTTATGACTTAGTCTGTAGTAGTATTATTTATCCTTATTAACCAATCAACCCTTGAAGTTTAGTCAAGCAATCTACCCCATCTGCTCTGAAACCCTTCCAATTATTCCAGGATTCTCGTGGTAAAGTGCTCAGAGTGAGTGTTACCCTTCCTGTCTTGGCCATTTGTGCTGTTACGCCCGGCCATTAGTGGAATAAGTCCTTTCTAAGGCAGCCATCTTTATTCCAAGGTTCTTAAACTGCCCAAGGAGGCCCCTTGAAGAGAGGTTGCTAGTCTGTAAAGATCCCCAGTATTATAATACTGTGGCCCCTCTTTTATATTATATTGAAAACTATTTATTACCAAACCAATTAAACCTTGCAACTTCTCTTATTATATCATTTATTTGAAATTCTAAGTTTTTATTATTGTAATAATAATTATTATTATTATTATTATTCCACATTTTTATCACTCTCTGTAGCTAAAGGACTGCAAGGTTCCTGGTATCAGAGAGCTGACAGGCATGTTGGTTGTTTACACTCAATTCCAGCCTCTCCCAAGGTATCAATCTGTAGAAGAAAATAAAAAAAAACTTGTCAAGATTTTACTCATCCACTCAGCCCTACTCTAATACCACCTCCCAATTTTCTCTCTCCCCTTCTCAGGTGAGTCTCCAAGCTAATGGGGGACGCTACACCATGGTGGAAACCCAGGAACACAGGTAGTATGAACCAATACAGACAGAAAAGTTGGATTTGTCCAATGGGTCTGAGTGGGGTACCACCATAACTCCAAGAAAGTTAAACTTGCTTGAGCCCCTTTTTTAGTGGGTCAGGAGCTTGGCTCAATTTTCACAAGTCCGTACGCCAAGTACAAACAGCTTACTACCCTTCAAAGCTTGAATTCATTCTCAATCAATCCTGGATGCCAGAGATCCATTGTTTCTCCTCAACCGGCTTCCAAACCTCAGCTTAAATTGCCTGATAATCACACCTTGGGGGTTTAGGTCTCACTTTTATGGTAATTTAAGATTGGTCAACAAGATGAGAAATTCATGCTCAGTTGGGAGTGCACTTGAAAGTGTTGCTACATTGACACCTTTTTTCATCCCTCATTTGTGCTGGGCGCTCAAAGGCTAAGCATTTTTTGAACCCACAGGTGGGGAACTCTGTGCTCACTCTACTTGACCATCTAGCCCGTTTATTTTTTATTTGCCAATTCAAATATTGGATGATTCCTCTTGGCCTGTCAGTGAGTCCAAGGTACGTTTCTAGGTCAGTATCCTTTTTTTTCCTCATTGGGCCTGTACAGCTGTGGCTTACTGCTGTATCCAAACCCAATGGTATTGGTCTTTCAAGACGCTGGTGCTTTCTTTTGGTTTTTGATTTTCTGACTGGTAATGGCACTCCAGAGCATCATGATTGCAACAAGCATTGCATCTGGCCTTCAAAGCTTTTTCTCTACAGTTTCCAAGTCGGATGGAAACTCTTTAAATCTTGAACTTCAAATGCCTGGGTGCACAAAAAGAGAATCCCGCTGGCCTTTCTCAGCTCAAGAGCACAAGGCAAACAATTCTGATAAAAATAACAAACCAGGCTTGAATAATTTGAAAAAGACTAGCATGCCAGAGTTGAGAAAAACTAAGTTAGATAATTTTCTTACCAAAAATCCACCACTGCATCAGGAAAACCATTGCCTCAGTTACAAAAAGGAAACAGCCAGATTTGCAAATTGAATAGTGAAACTGGTTGTTGGGAGATGACTGATCTCCTCTCACAATCTCCCGCTCACACAACCGCTGAGGACGCTTCAACTTCAAATCTAGAATCTCCATTCAACACTCCCTCTCCTTCCAGCTCTGTCCCCTAAAGACCCCGCTCCCGCTTCCTCAATCACCATTCCCCTCATTCCTTCCATCATCATCATCCTCATCCTCCTCTCTCTCATCCTCAATCCGTCAATCCCACTCCGGCTTCCTCAATCACCATCTCCCTTATCCCTTCCATCATCATCATCCTGATCCTCCTCTCTCCCATCCTTGATCATCTCATCAACCCAACAGTCTCCAATCTATCAACTCCATCCGTCATCCTCAATCTATCAACTCCTGCCATACCTCTTGCCCTCAACTCAACTCATCACCCTCAACCCATCACTAACTATTCTTGCGCCTCAACAAACAACGAGTTGTCACTCATATCCAGTCCTGTCTAGCAGTGAGCTCCTTTCTCATTCTTTCATTCTTTCATTCTCTCATTCATTCGCTCCCTCCTGCCTCTATCGCCTAATTTGTCTCATCTCAACTTTCACTCATGTAATTACTGCTACAGCACATTCCCGTGCTTCTTCATCTACCGGTCCTTTGGTTGCAATCAATATTCTCAGTTCTTCACGTTTAAAAGCCAAATAGCAGAATGTCAACACCAGGACCAATAGACTCCTCCTCCTCACTCCTGAAGACTTTGACAGGATCCATTCCCAACCTCAACAACTCAAACTTCTCTCTCTGGTGATCCAAAATCCTCACCATCTTCTCACTCAAAGGGATCTCTCACTGGCTAACCTCCCCCGAACCTGAAAAATTCCCGGCCAATATCAACCTTGAGATTGTAGGCTACATCCTTGCCAAACTGGACAACCGGACCTACGTGAACTGCGTCAAGGAACATCCTCTGACCAACGGCGTAGCACTCTGGAAGTCAATCAAAGAGTTCTTTGCCTCTTCTCAAACCGCGAATTGATCCCGCATTTTCTTCCACTTTCTGAACCTCCAATTTGACCCCAAGAACATCAAGAAGTTCATTACAGAAGTCAAGGCTTGTCTGCTCCAAATTGCCAAAATTGGGATAAAAATGGACAATGACATAGTAGCTTATCTTATTCTCTACAAATTTCCGCCTCAACTGGACCATCTTAAGACCACCATCACTCACTTGCTAGTAGAAAACAAAATTGATGGCGATCTTGTACTTCGACATCTCAATCAAGTCAAGCACGAAGTCGCTACGGGATCTCAAGCTTCAGCCCTACTTGCCCAGCAACAAACATTACGGTGCAAATCCAACTGGCACAACCCCGAGGCTAACCATCCCAAAGATCGTTGCTTCTGGCTCTATCCTCATCTTTGACCGAATTATAACCCCTTGTCAAACACCAACTCCAGTCAAAATCAAAAGACCAACCCGTCCAGTAAGGCCACCGCGAACCTGGAATTCAGCTTTGCTATGACTCACTCCCTCAACCTATCAAGAGATCATGTGATCCTTGACTCCGGCGCATCTCAGAGCATGTTCAACAGCTCCCAATTCTTTGACTCCGTAAAGACAAATGAGACCAAAATTCAAACCAGAAAACTGGGATCATTGATACGATCTAACGGGATAGGCTCAGCCTCTCTCATCACTTCACATTCCACCCTCAATCTCTCAGACTTGCTTTACATCCCAGAGATTGCTGTTAATCTCGTTTCCCTGGGTCAACTGATCATTGGGGGCTGCTTGCTGATCAAAACTGCTTCAAATTCATTCAATATCAATCTTAATGACTTAACTGTACTGGAAGGTCGAATTCAGGACAATCTGCTCATCATTGAGGAATCGACTCATCCAACAACCCCTGAAGCCTTCACCTTTTTAACCTTATCCACTCTCCACAAGTGTTTTGCCCATCCTCATCTTGATTCAACCAAACTGATCTCCTGCAACTTCCCCAAACTCCGATAGAAAGATTTCTGCTGCGTCTCGTGCGCCAAGGGTAAGATTCATCGCTCTCCTTTTAAGGGCCAATTTCCTCAAAGAGACAAACAATTTGATGAATTGCACGCCAATCTCTGTGGACCCATACAACCAGTGTCAAAATCTGGAAATCAGTATTTCATGATCCTGACTGACAGCTACTCTTGATTCAAGACATGCGTTCCCCTTAAACTCAAATCTGAAGCCGCTGACAAGATCATCAAATTCATACGGGTCCATTCCAATCTGTTCTCCAAAAAACTCAAGCAGTTTCACTCTGACAATGGCGGCGAGTTTGTTAACACCAAACTCAGCTTGTTCTTCAATGAGGAAGGAATTCTCCACTCCACTTCTGAACCTTACACGCCCCAGCACAACCCCATAGCGGAACGAGCAAATTGGACACTTATTGAGGCCACCCGCACAACCATGCTCGACATGAACATCCCCTTGGATCTCTGGGATTAGATTTTTTCCAGCTGCTGCACGCTGGGCAACCTTGTCCCCTTGCCAAAAACCAAAAAGTCCCCTTACAAATTGTGGAACAACTCATCTCCAAACCTCAATCTCATCCGCATCCTTGTATCGAAAACGGTAGTTCTCAATCAACGTTGTCCACCTCACTCTAAATTTGAAGAGAAAGGAATTGAAGGAATACTGGTAGGATTTGACTTAAAATTATTGTCCTACCGCGTATTCTTCCCCTCCATCAACAAAATCATACGCTCCAAACATGTTAAGATCTTTGAAAATCTTGCTCTCCTACCCTCCTCCAATTCCCGCGAATCTCCCTTTGGTCCTCTCCTCTCCCTTAATGAAACGCTGACTGAGATCCTCAACTCGTCCAACCACTCCTCCTCATCTTCCTCTTCATCCCCTTCCAACTCACAGTCCACCACCATCCTGCTGGATTCTCCTCCTGCTCAAACCAAGGACAGCTCCACTCCCAACACATCCTCCCTTACTCCACCCACTATTGAAGCCTCAAACATGTCCAATGATTCCTTGGATTCCGACTCCGAGGGAGAACTAATCTCCCACAAACTCACCAACCCCCCATCTCGAACTTTCAGAGACCAATCCACCCTCAAACCACCTTTGCGCTACGGATTTCTTGCTAGAGTTATTCCTCGGAACTACCCGGAAGTCCTTAAATCCCCAGAATGTCCTCACTGGCTCAAATCCATGAAGATTGAGACCAATGGCATCGAACGGCTCGGCGTTTGGGAAGGATGTCATTCTCTCCCTCTGGGGAAGAGAGCACTCTCAACCACCTGGGTCTTCCGGCTCAAGGATGACCCCTCCAGCGAAGGATCCATTTACAAGTCTTGGCTCTGTGTTCAAGGATTCAAGCAGATGGAATTCATCGATTACGGCAAAACCTTTGCTTTGACCGGACTCATCACAACCCTATGGACTCTCCTTGTTGACGCTTTTCACCACAACTTGCCAACTGTTCAGATGGACATCAAATCCGCTTTCTTGCATTCTCCTTTAGACAAAGAGACCTACATCAAATGCCCTGAAGGATACTCCTCCAAGTTCCCCTATCTCCGACTAAAAAAAGCCCTCTACGGACTGAAACAAGCCCCCAAAATTTGGTCCAATACCTTTCGATCCTGGATCCTCAAGCAAGGCTTCATCGTATCCACATCCAATCCGTGTCTGTTCATTAATTGATCATCTTCCATCTTTGTGTTTGTCTAGGTTGATGATCTCGTCATCGTGGGTGAGTCAAACGAATTCCGTCTCAACCTGAAAAATAAATTCAATATCTCTCACGAGGGGCCAATCAAGAAGATTCTTGGCAACCACCTCATCCAGACCGCCTCCTCCAAACTCCTTCACCAACCAAACCACATCAAAACCGCTCTTTCCGAATTGGGGGTCTCCCACGCCAAACCAATACTCACTCCGATGACTCCCAATGTTAAGCTCAGGGGCGCCTCCGATTCCAAACATAACAAATTCATTAAATTGGGAATCAACTATTGCTCTGCCACCGGCTACCTCAACTTCATTGCGAGTCGCACTCGCCCTGATCTCTCGTACGCTGTGTCCAGCCTCTCACGCTTCAATTCCAAGCCTGGAACCATTCACTGGGAAGAAATGAAACACACCTGGCGTTATCTCAAAACCACCCAATCCCTGGCCTTGCATCTCAAGTCCACCTCTTTCAAGTACAATCTTGAATGTTTCAGGGACTCCGATGGCGCCGATGATCCCTCAACTCAAAGAAGTCACACAGGCTTTGTGATTCTTCTCTACGGATGCCCCGTGGCCTGGCACAGCAAATTACAGCCAACCTTATTGTTATTGTCCACTGAGGGAGAGCTCAAAGCCTTAGTTCTTGCCACTCAAGAAAAGATTTGGCTGACCAACCTCCTCCTCAACCTGAATCCAGACCTTAAGCTATCCCACTGCGCCAACATAGACAATAAAGCTCTACACAACATTTTCAACCACAATTCCCACCATAGTGCGCTGAAACACGTCGACACCCAAATACAATGACTCCGCAAGCAGAAAGACAACGGATATCTGATAACAAACCTCATTCCCTCCGGTCGCATGATCGCCAACTGCCTCACCAAGCCAGCAATCAAACCCTTGGTCACGCTACTCACTTCCTCCATTCTTCATTCCCTCACTCCTAGACACAGCGGCGTGTTGGGAGATGACTGATCTCCTCTCACAATCTCCCGCTCACACAACTGCTGAGGACGCTTCAACTTCAAATCTAGAATCTCCATTCAACACTCCCTCTCCTTCCGGCTCTCTCCCCTAAAGACCCCGCTCCCGCTTCCTCAATCACCATTCCCCTCATTCCTTCCATCATCATCATCCTCATCCTCCTCTCTCTCATCCTCGATCCGTCAATCCCACTCCGGCTTCCTCAATCACCATCTCCCTTATCCCTTCCATCATCATCATCCTCATCCTCCTCTCTCCCATCCTCAATCATCTCATCAACCCATCGTCTCCAATCTATCAACTCCATCCGTCATCCTCAATCTATCAACTCCTGCCATACCTCTTGCCCTCAACTCGACTCATCACCCTTGACCCATCACTAACTATTCTCGCGCCTCAACAAACAACGAGTTGCAACTCATCTCCAGTCCTGTCTAGCAGTGAGGTCCTTTCTCATTCTTTCATTCTTTCATTCTCTCATTCATTCGCTCCCTCCTGCCTCTATCGCCTAATTTGTCTCATCTCAAATTTCACTCATGTAATTCCTGCTACAGCACATTCCCGTGCTTCTTCATCTACCGGTCCTTTGGTTGCAATCAATATTCTCAGTTCTTCACTGGTCAATAAATTACCAAATCAAGCCAGTCCAATGGTCAGGCTAAGAAATCAAGTTTTGAGTTGAGACAGTTTTTTAGCTTGCGCAACTTTAATAATTGATCAACAAAACAAGCAAAACCACTCTTTGGCTGCTTAGGAGCATAAGACTTTTTTAAAACTTGCATTGATCATCCGGACCCTCTTTATTTTTTTTTATTTCTGTTCATTTCATTATTCTAAAAATTATTGATCAACTAAAGAAATGCAATTTTCAATGAGCTATTTATCTATGGAAGAAGCATCCAATCCCCAATTTTCTTTCTGGCACTTACTCTAGGATCCTAAAAATGGATTTTTCTTCTTTTTCTTTCTATTTCTCTCCGGATTCAACTTGGCTGGTTTCAGTCCTACAACCAGCACCATGTAAAAAAAATTATGAATTGATTAAAAGTGACATACCTGAGGAAAAAGGGACCCTTTGCGCCCTGGTATGTCACTTGTAATCAGGTGATCATTATTTTTTTATGGTTCAGGCAAGCATACCAAAGTTGAGTAGTTTCCCTGTGTATCCAAATTTTTCTGCTTATGTGCAAACTTGAGGAAGCCCTTGCATGGTGGATCTAAAATATGTATGACCTACTGCCATTATTACCATTTTGTTGGGCTATTGTGAACTTGGCTTTTCATGTAATCAAAGGATATATTTAAAGTTTCATACCATTGTGCACTCAGTAAATATTCATCTTTTCAGCTGTGGCTGTATGTAGCAGCGGGAGAGTGAGCCTACACATAGCTGTAAAATGGGAGTGCAAATGTATCATTTCATTAAATTCTGATTCAGAATGAAGAATGCTTATAGTACCATGGTAAAGTACGTCTTTTGAAATTCTGTGACCTTCTTTCAATCCCCAAGAGTGTCACTCTTTTTATGATTATCAGACATGATGTCATTTTAAAGCTCTCAATATAATCAAATGGAAAACAAAAAATGTGAAATAAGGATGTTATATGGTTTTCTGTGATTTAAATGTGAAATCATGCTTTTCAAAATGTTTTTTTGATTTTTTTTGAAATAAATGCATGATGATTTCTTTGTAAATCAAACAGCTTTTAATTAATTCATTTTTGAAACACAGTATGTATAATGGGATTGAATTGAGTTTGAAAACAAACCAACGTGCTAACGCATGAGATAAACAAATGAGTAAAAATGAAAAACAACACAGAGGAGCAGAAGAGTAGAAATGAGACCAACAGGTCTTCAAGACAGCTTCACAACAATGTTTGGGGCAGTGAATCAAGCATTGGTTGGGTTGCAGAGGATTGATGTGCTGAGGCGGACAGTTAATAATGTGTCGAGGAGTTAGGCATTGAGGACTTGAGAACGCAAAGATACTGGCTCTTACCAGTTACCAGATGAATGAAGTCGAGTGCCCAATGGTGATGATTTGATGGATTGCAGTGTTGTGTTGGATAGCCAACGGATGGGTTGGATAGCCCACAGATGAATGTGAGGAGGATGTAGGGGAGAATTGAAAAGGAAACAATAAGACGAGAAGGATGGAAAACAATGATGAAAGGATGAGGAGGACAATCGAGAAGAAGAAGAAAGTGAGACCACCCAGGTCAGGGATGCCGATGATCAAAGATCCTCAGGAGACTGGTTAAGGAGGAATCAGATTGGGTGGCTCTCCCCTTCCCACGGGGTATTTGAGATCTTGAGGTGGACACCCGGGCGGCGTCCACTGTCTGCATGGTGGCAATAGGAATGAGAATAAGTGAAGGAGACGCAGAAGTTAACACCCCCCCATAACTGGAAAGAGTCAGTTTGATGAGCATACAGGGAGTGCAAACAAAGGCTGGATCAGGTGGACCAACTTGGCCAGGATGGCTTTGGGGACCGCCTTGGTGAGTGGGTCGGCCAACATTTGATCTGAGGGTATGAGTTGAACGGAGAGATTACCTAGTTTGAGTTCCTCTCTGAGACCTTTAGTTTTGAGGTCGATGTGACGGGTTTTGGCATTTGAACCAAATCTTTTGAGTTTGTCTTCAAGTCCCTTGTTGTCGATGAGATGGGCCGAGCAGGGAATGTTGGTCAAGAAGACCTTGCCAATCAAGTTCCGCAACCATTTCCCTTCCAGGAATGAGTCAAGGAGGGCATTGAGTTCTGCTTCAGTGGTGGAATAGACAATGTTTCGCTGTTTGAAGCTTTCCCAGGAGATGAGAGATCCAAAGGCCAGCCCCACGTAGCCAGTTTGAGATCTGCGGGTCCCCGGGTCTTTGGCCCAAGAGGCGTCGCTTTAAAAGACAATGGAGTCGGCGTTGTCGTCGTACTTGATAGTAAACTTCAGGTCTTTTGTAGCCTTCAGGTATTGCCAGGTCCGCTTGAGTTCTCTCCAGTGGGTGAGGCCAGGTTTATTCTGGAAGCGGGCTAGGCTGGATACCGCAAGACTGAGGTCGGGCCTGGTCCTGCAGGCAATGTAGTTGAGGAGGCCTATCCTCAACCGATAGTTGATGTTGAGTTCCTTGAAGGCTTCAAAATCCTCATCCGTGGCCAAGCTGAGTTGTAGGTGAGGGGTGAGAGGAGTGGAAACCGGTTTGCAAGTCTGGAGTCCAAGTTCTTCGATTCCGTGATTGATGTGCTTGGGTTGGCTGAGTTAAATAGAATCTTTGGACCTTTCAAACTTCATCCCCAGGATTGTGTCCGGATCATGGCATTGCGAGTTTTGAAATCTTGAGTTGAACTTATCCTCGAATCCGTTCCCATCCCAAACAAGGATCAGGTCGTCCACATGAATGAAGATGAAGGATTCGCCGTCCCTTGACTTGTAGAGACAGGGATTGCTATTGGACTCAACAAACCCAACAGATCTGATCCATTCAGCGAGTGTGTCATACCAGTTCTTAGGGGATTGCTTCAATCCGTAGAGGCTTTTCTTGAGTTTGAGGTATTTTGAGGGTCGATCACAACCATCTGGTGTTTTGATGAACACATCCTTGTTGATGGGAGCATGGAGAAAGGCTGATTTGACGTCGAACTGCCTGATTGAGAGGTTGCGCTTGAGGCTGAGTTGAAGAATTGCGCGTAGAGAGGTGATTTTTCCCGTTGGGGCAAAGGTTTCCTTGTAATCAAGGACGTAGATCTGATTGAAGCCGCGAATGCATATCCTGGCCTTGTGGATAAGAGTGTTGTCGTGGCAATTGTCTTTGATTTTGAACACCCACGTGGTTTCAAGGGGGTTAGCTGGATCTGGCCCATCGTATTCTTCCCAAACACCCAAATCTTCGCACTGTTTTAGTTCCTTCCTGATGGCTTCTCTCCATTTCTCTGCCTCTTCACATGACATTGCCTTCAGGTATGTTTTTGGCTTGTAGTAATGGTGGAAGCCGTACCTTTGGGGCGGTCTTAGTGTTGATCTGTTTCTCAGAGTCCGTCCAGATAAACTGGTTTCCGGAATCTGAGTCAAGGTGGATTGGTTATCTGGAGAATCTGAGGTGATTATCATCTCTTGAGACAGTTGGTCGTCCTCGGAAGAATTTTGAGTTCCATCACCCAATGACGAGTTGTCTGATGCAAGAGACTCTGGAGATCTGTCTCGATAGCGCTCCGTGTTTCTGATTCTATTGGGTTGGCTATTGGTTGAATTTGTCTCATTGAGCTCAGGTCAACTGTGCGTTGATTCTTCAATTGAGAAGTTGAGGTTTAATGAATCGCCGCCTTCCAGATTCTCGATTGACTTGGGTTCGAATCTCACATGTTTTGATGAAATGATGCTGCCGTCTGGTTTGAGAATTTGATACAATCTGAAGTCGGGGTTGTAACCGATCAGCTTCCCCTCTAATCCCTTGGGATGGAATTTCTTCCCCTTGACCCTGTTTTGGTTGAGATAGACAACCGAGGTTCCGAGCGGTTTGAAATAAGAGAGCAGAAGGGAGCTCTTGTGCATTTGTTCCCAAGGGGAGCAGGAGCCTCCCTTCTTTGGTATTTGGTTGAGACTGAGGCAGCAGGCCTTCAGGATTTCGGGCCAGAGACAAATCGGTAGTTTGGGGGAGCTGATGGAGCAACGTACACTCTTGACAATTGTCCTGTTGGCCCTTTCCGCCCTGCCATTGTGTTCGGGGTGATGTGGTTTGGAAATCAGTTGTCTGATTGCATTGTCCTTGCAGAATTGAACTAACCTCTGATTTGTGAATTCAGTCCCTCCATCGGAGCACAGCTTGCAGGGAAAGTAACCTAATTTTAACTTTTGTCGCTCCAGCACGGCAATGAGGACTTCGGGAGTTTGATCTTGGCTCTGAAGGGGTATCCCGCTCAAGTAGCCGGTGAAATTGTCCACCACCGTGAGGATGTACCTCTCTTGTCTGGACAATGGGGGCTTGAGGGGACCGATTAAGTCCAGGTGGATGCGTTCAAAAGGTTTGGAGGCGCTAGTTGCCTGTAGCTTGAACGGGGCCTTGGTGATTTTCCCAAGAGCGCAGTCCTTGCAGTAGAATGAGTCGAGATCTTGTTTGTTGAGCCCGACGTCTCCGATCTCACGGAGTCGACTGATTGAGGCGTGACCGAGGGCAAGATGGAGCTCTTTCAGGTTCCTGCCAGATCAGTTGTTCACGGACAGGAGACAGTGATTCTGGCCGATTTTTTTTGGGTTTTGGACCACAAAGAGGTTGTCCATGATTGATCCTTGAAAGATGAGAGAGTTTCTGTCGGAAATTTGGAAGTGACCCTTCTCGGATGTCATGTGACATCCTTTACCTATGAGGATGCCTGGGCTGATGAGATTGACTACGATTTCTGGAACGTAGAGACAATGATTGAGGACAACCGTGCGGTCCTTCCACGAGAGTTTGACAGTACCGGTTCCTTCAATAGGTAAGTTAGCCCCTGCCTTGCCCGTAGAGATACTCTCACCGACACTTTGGTTGAGAGTGAGGAAAAATTTTTTGTCGTTCAAGATATGTGCAGAAGCCCCGCTGTCAATGAGAATATTCTGTCCAGACAGAGTCTTGGACTCAATCCATTTTGTGAGGTAGGCGTGATAGTGGGCCATTTTGTTTTTTGGTTTCTGCTTCTCCTTCCATTTGGCTTGGTTTTCTCTCCACCAATCAGGGGCCTTGTCCGGATGGAGGTGAAAAAAGTCTCTCTCGGAGTGATTCTTATCTTGTTTGGGGTTGTGATAGCCTTTGACGCACCGGCTGGTTTGCTGGTTCTTGAATTTTGTCTTGTTCGTAACCAATGCTGCATCAGTGAGGGAAACAGACTTATCAGCATTCTCGGCTTTGATTTCATTGTTGAATTGGGTGAGATGGTTGCACACAAAGTCAACGTGGATGGTCTTGTCCGAGTGCATAAGTTGTCGCTTGAGATCTTGAAGCGAGGAGGGGAATTTGAAGAGTATCAGATAGGCAAGGATGTCCTGTGGTAGGTCTATTCCAATGTCAACCATCTTTTTGATCGTGGTTCTAAAATCAGTAATGAAACCGGCAATATTGTCTTCCCTGAAGGTGATGTGAAGGAAATCATTGAAAATTTGAGCTCTGTTGGAAGCTTTGGACGAGGAGTATCTCTCTTTGATGGAAGCCCAGATTGATTTGGCAGAATTCACATTTGCTGCGCTGATGATATTGTTGTGGGTGATTGAATCAACTTTTGAGATGAGAAGGAGTTGAATCTCGTCATTGTCTTGTGGCAAGAGAGCCATAGATTCAGAATCCAGGGCGTGGAGGACTCCTCGTAGCTTGAGCAGGGAGTTCATCTTGTCCTTCCAGATACTGTAGTTGTCTTTGGAGAGTAGAGGGATAGTTTCCAAGGCAGTCTTGAGCATTGCCTGTCTGAATCCGTCGTTTTCATGTCGAGAGGTTGAGGCCATGGCTCACGTTGGTTTCTCTGTCGGTAGAGCGTTTGGCTTTTAACCGTATAATGGGATTGAATTGAGTTTGAAAACAAACCAACGTGCTAACGCATGAGATAAACAAATGAGTAAAAATGAAAAACAACACAGAGGAGCAGAAGAATAGAAACGAGACCAACAGGTCTTCAAGACAGCTTCACAACAATGTTTGGGGCAGTGAATCAAGCATTGGTTGGGTTGCAGAGGATTGATGTGCTGAGGCGGACAGTTGATAATGTGTGGAGGAGTTAGGCATTGAGGACTTGAGAACGCAAAGAGACTGGCTCTTACCAGTTACCAGATGAATGAAGTCAAGTGCCCGATGGTGATGATTTGATGGATCGCAGTGTTGTGTTGGATAGCCAACGGATGGGTTGGATAGCCGACAGATGAATTTGAGGAGGATGTAGGGGAGAATTGAAAAGGAAACAATAAGACAAGAAGGATGGAAAACAATGATGAAAGGATGAGGAGGACAATGGAGAAGAAGAAGAAAGTGAGACCACCCAGGTCAGGGATGCTGATGATCAAAGATCCTCAGGAGACTGGTTAAGGAGGAATCAGATCGGGTGGCTCTCCCCTTCCCATGGGGGATTTGAGATCTTGAGGTGGACACCCGGGCGGCGTCCACTGTCCGCATGGCGGCAATAGGAATGAGAATAAGTGAAGGAGACGCAGAAGTTAACAGTATGCATAAGCTAAAAAATTTTTTTGAAAAAATGGTCATGGGAGATAATTTCAGCTTTTTCACATCATCCTTATACAAGAAAAAGTTGATCTCACCTATTTTTTCTTCAATATTAAGTGATCCATTTTCAGCTGATTTCCTGGCTTTGAATATGGCTGCAGCCGCAGAAGTGCAGGGTCATGGCAGTGTTTTGGGACTACAACAGGGACAAGTTGGTTGAATCAAAGGAGGGAGTGACAAGGTCAATCTCCCTCTCTCCCTCAAGACCAGGGTAATCAGAAGTTCTTCCGGAAGCTCAAAAAATATCAGTCTCACCTGGGAAAGCGTATTCAGGAGGAACATTGACTCAGCTTGATCAACTCCTGCCTGTCACTGATGTCTCAAATTGGTGAAGTTCAGCTAGTTGAGTAACATCCTAAGGTAATAAATTGAGTCCTTCTCATTTCTTGAGTTTTTTCATTCTTAGTCTCACTCATTGCAACTGTCCTGTCCTTCTTTTTGTAAAGATAATCTTCTTTCTATAAGATTTACCTTAACCTATGTGACTGCAATAAAGAGTTGATTCTAAACCTTTCATGGTAGCAAGATTCCTCTCTTGGTCACAGGTAACTCTTAAGAAAAAGCAATCCAGTTGTTAACTATCTGGAAGAAAATTCATTTCAACCTCAGGGGACAAGGGTCACAACATCCAAATTGAGGATTCCTACAGCAATCAATCTGAAAAAAACTACTCAACCAAAGTTAAAGTACTCAAACTCAATTGCCATAATTGGCACGACTGGAAATCTTGGTTTGAGCACCTGCTAATTGGCAAGTTCCATGAAGAGATCCTTGACAGAAAGTGGATTGAAGATCATAAGGGCACAAAGACCTATTTGAAAAGGAAGTCCTACGCCATAAGCTTGTTGTACAATGTAGTGGAATGGGATATTCAGTCCAAAATTAAGTCATCATGCAACGTCTTCACTCCAGCTTACCAATCTCTTGCTTTTGCTTTTGATAAAAAATCCATAATAGTGGCGGGGGACATGTATTTTTGACTCATTGATTTGGCTTATCAAACGGGAACCTCACTTTGGGACCATGTTTCTTGTTTCAAAAATATGTACATCAATCTCCTCAAAACCATAGATGGTCACCCCCCCCCCCCCATTTGAGATTCCTAGAGGTATTACAGGGCATGGCAATCATTTTCTTTCTCAAAAGTCTCTTTTGCGATGCTTTGCTGTCATTGTTGGTCCAATGGTCATACTACTTAACTCCCTTTACGCTGGTAACAATATGCAATTGCATTATGTTTGAAGATAGTTGAAGCGGGTTGCATGACTCAGAATCCACCTATCTGGCTCATTCCTCTAGACCCGGAATTCAACAAAAATCAAAGGCTCTCTGGCAATATGACTCATCTCAACCTCCTGCTTCTTTTTCCAATATGACACTTCCAAGGACCATTGCTCCAACCAGTAAGGCCCCTACAAAAAGTGGATTTGAGATCCAGAAAAGAGTCCACCAGCTTGCTGAGGAACTGAAAAATCTCCAGTCTCAGCTTTCACAAAATACTGTAGAGGAGGAACATGACTTATCAGATGAGGAGATGGCTGATGCTGTCAGTGAAGACAAATGCAACCCAGAAGTCTCTGTCTTCTTTTTCAGGAAGATGGGCTCTACAATACCTCTGGTGCATTCAAGTCTTGTTTGGAACTCATCTATGACTCTTGAGCCTCTTGATCAACAATCTGTGACTACTCAATTCTCTTGGACCCCACTCCTATAAGTAAAAACCTGAATACCTATGGTGGCAAGGTGAAGATCACTCATTTGGGCAAGTTGGACATTGGTGGGAGGCTAATTTACCCAGTCTATTACTCACCTCTTGTTCCCAGAAATATGGTTTTGGAAAATTAATTGGAGGATCATGGCTTGAAAATTTTACATCAGCATTGTACTATCCTAATCAAGTTGTCAGACAAGATCATCTTCTATTTTCTCTTCCTTGGCAATCTGTATATAGCTCACCTTAGTCCCTCATGGTTCCTGTTGAGATATGATCAATGCTTTCATGCAGTCTTCAGGACCTCAGTCTCTGCATGCTTGTTGTTGGTTACTCATTCATCATATGTCCTCACAAAGTGACATTTTCATTGACCTCTACAAGCATATCTTGTCCACCAGGAAGCAAGCGCCCTTAGTATAGTTGGTAGTACACTTGCCATGCACATGAGACACCTGGGTTCAATTCACAGAGGAAACATGGTTTTTTCACATTCTTACAGCTCTTTGCATCCTACTCTCTTACCATCCCACATCACAAGGTTGATTTTCATCTTTTCTTAGGTCACCCCTCAGATGAATATCTCAAGCGGTTCCTATCTCTGCATTCAATCACAAATCACAATCCCATGTTCTCTTCAGAAAATTGTGAAGTGTGAAAAACCTGAAAGATAAAGCAATCACCCCATGGCAATCCGCTACCCTCATTGCCCTCCCCCTTTGATCGACTCCATCTGGATGTACTTTAAATCACTCCACCATCCAAACATGGCATGCGCTATATTATGCTCATTGTTGACACCTTCTCTCAATTCAATTGGATCTACCTCATGAAAAATAAGTTTTACTCTGAGTTGGGGATCTTCTCCTTCATCCAGGATATCAATAATCAGCTGGACATCACACCTGCATTTCTTCACTGCAATTGTGGAAGAGAGTTTGGTTCAACTTAACTTCTTTCCTTTCTCCAATCTTGTGGGATAGTGCTTGAACAGGTTCCAAGAAACTTGCCACAAACTGATGTTCTGGTTGAAATATTCAACCAGAAAATCCTCACCAAGATTCAATGTATTCTTTTGCAGTCCTCCATCCCAATCTCCTACTGGGATGAAGCCACTTGTTATTCTTTTACTCTCATCAACCTCTTACTATCCAAGGCAATCAAATGGTCCTCTCTGGTTAGCATTCTTACTGCGCATAACTGTACCATTGAGCCAGTTAGAGACATTGCTAAACTTGTGCCTTTTGGACTTAAGGTTCAGACACATGGTGGATTTTGACAGTAGGCTGATTGAGGAAAAGAATTGGAACAAGGTTCTTGAGTGGCCAACACTTCAGACAGTGTTGCAAATTCTCCAGTTCTTTTAGTTGTGCAGCTAGATTTGCATTTTCATCAAAAGGTTTGCCAAGGTGGAAAGCCCATTACAAGCATTGAAGCAGAAAGGCGCTAGGAGGGAATGGACCACTGGATTCAACAAGGAATTTGCAAGGCTCAAGGAGATTTTGGGGTGCAAATTTGTCCTCCAGGACCTTGACTAAAATGCCAGAGGGATACGCTTGGCAGTCAACTCTAGTGAGTTTTGCATGGGGGTGTCCCAATGCAGGAGAAGGAAGGAAATGATTTACTGGTTATTTAAAAGTCTTCTACCTTTAAAACGATTGAAAGCCACTATTTTCTGCCAAATATGGAACTGTGTGGGGTTACCAAGATTGTGTGGAGGCTCCAGCACCTCCTTTGGGATGTCCATTTCAAAAACTTGGTGGACCTGGAGGCCTTGGCACAGATGATTGACTTTCCAATGTTTCCAAACGCTCCCATGACCAGGTGGTTAGCATTTCTCCAGCTCTTCTCCTTCAGTGGGGTGCATATTCTGGGGAAGTCCTTCACAATTCCAGAAGTTTTATTAACCTATCCCCAAGAGGATCCATTTGAAGGTGCGGTTCCCCTCAATTTAGAGGCCCCAGGCATCCAAGTAGGACTCTTTGAGGCAGTAATCTGGGTGTTATGATGTTCTGTGCTCTTATTTGCAGGATCTTTGATTCCCTAACAGTATGGAGGGTGTGCTTATTTGTTGGGAAAAGCATCTTTCAGGGAATTTCTACCTGAAGTAAGGTCAGCTGTGGCAGCAGAGCACCCCATGCCTCTTGTGGTTGCAACATCAAGAATGGACCAGGAAGTGATCCTGAGGTATCTCCACAACAACCTTGGTCACCTAGGCAAGATAAATACACGGAGGAGGGTGAAAGCAAGGTTCTGGTCTCCAGGGACTTTGCATGCAGTGCCAGAGTGGGTGAAATATTGCAAAGACTGTCAGCGGTGGATCTCAAGGCTTCCTAGGGAGGTAGGTCATCCTAGGGGAGAGGACGTTCTTTTTGGGTGGGTTTCTCTTGAAGTGGCTCACATAAAGGCAGGGAATTTTTCATACTTTCTTGTTGCGCAAGACAATATTTTGGGGTTGGTTAAGGTACGCCCTCTGGTGAAGTTATCAGCGGAGAAGGTTGCTTTGTTTTTGGAGGACAACTGGTTTGCGTGGTACAGATCACTTGACCTGGTCACAGTAGAAGGGGGGCAGAGTTCTGAGGTTTCCTGATGGCACTGGTTTATAGTTGCAGAGCAAAGTTTGGCCACTTCACAGAGTACTATCTGGATGTCACTGGGAGTTTCAAGCGTGGGCACCAACCCATCAAGGACCCCCTGGTGAAGATTTGTGGCAAGTATGGAAATCCGTGGCAGGAAACGCTTCCAGTGGTTCTTTTTGCGGATTGGATCTCCATGAAGCAATCAACAGGTTACTCACCATCCAAGTTACTCTTTGGGAAGCGGACCATGCTTCCAGTGGACATTGAGCTGAAGACTTTCCTGGGTGTGGACTGGTGGAATTTCAGGACCTCCGCAGAACTTGTAGTGGCGGGTGCCAAACAACTCCTGAGGCGCAATGAGACACTGGCCAAGGCCGTGGAGAAGTTGAAAAAGACTCAAGTGGCATTTT
Source organism: Puccinia polysora (assembly GCA_025617555.3). Taxonomy (NCBI): domain Eukaryota; kingdom Fungi; phylum Basidiomycota; class Pucciniomycetes; order Pucciniales; family Pucciniaceae; genus Puccinia; species Puccinia polysora. The sequence continues at coordinate 5,532,158 of CM062614.1, forward strand.
TTGGCTACTGGGACAAGAATTTTTCCCATTGGCTCCGGTATCTGTTGCAGAAAGCCAACTTGGTCTTACTGTAAAACCAGAGTCTGGAATCTCAGTGGTGAAACCTTTTCTCCAACCAATAAAAATGGCCATTCCATGTAAAATCCAAGTTTGAGGGTGGGAGTTATCAGCTCAAGGAATTCAACAGGACCCCCCTCAAGTAGAAGGCCGCAGATTCTCACAGTGAGAAATTCTTTGCACGGGGAAATACCTTGTTTGATTAGATGGCGGGGCAGGCCAATGGCTCAGGTAACAATAGCCGGGCCTCAGGACTGAATAAAATGGTGGAAACAGGTTCTTTTTCTCTCAAGGAGCACGTGCCTGACATGCTGCTGGGGTGGAGTAGGAGGCTGCAAACTGCTGGGGACAGATCCCAAGCTGGGAGGGCGCTAGTTTTGGACGGGGAAAGTCTCAATTGGTGAGAGGGTGTTCCAGCTGGTTCACAGCTGGGATAACTAGACACCCCAGAATTTTTGGTTCCTTATGTTTCTGATTGGATTGGCTTCTTGGATTGGTACTGGCTTTGGTTTATGGTTTGTTGCAGAAACGCAGGTGTGGCGGGGCACTAGGTCCATATATGCAAGGAACAGCCCCGCAAAGTGGAAGGTGGGAAAAAGAGAAGTGCAATGAAGCGCAAAAAAAAACCCTCTCTTTTCTTTTTCTTCAGGTATGGGTCTTTTTCCTTTCTTGTGTACAGTTATAATGGGTGCCTATGGAAGGGTGCTTGGAGTGTAAAACTGGGATAAGCTTGATTTGGTGAGGGGGTGCTCTAGCCGGTTCACAGCTGGAACAACTAGGCACCCCAGAATGTACGTTCTTTAGTCTCTCTCTCTGGTGTTTTGCGCAGGCGCTGGTGGTATGGTGTTTGTTTTGCTTTCCTGAAGGGTTATGGGGAACTGTTTGGCAGTTTTTCTGGGGAAGTCCAGGTTCCTTCCCAGCACGTTTGGCTGTCACAGTGTAAATACTCCTTTGGTATTATATAAAGAAAGTAGCAACTAGCTTGCTGGCAGTCCTTGAAGGGGAATTTAGTATTACTTCTACTCCTTAAGAGTATTTGTTGAGAAATCACTTCTCACGACTCTCCTCTCTCTGACTGCCGCGCACCCTGAAGATGAGTGTGAACACTCCATTTCTAAGATTGTCATCTCTCAACTCGAGTCTCCCAGCTTCAGATCTTGGAAGGAAGGGAGGTTCGAGGTTCATCCATCTGAATAACCTCTGACAACAGCTACTCGAAATCGATCTCTTTCTCCTTCTGATCTTCCTTCTTTTACTCCTTCCTCATTCTATTATTCTTTTCTTCCTTTTCCTATTTCTTTCTATCGTTCCTGTTCTTTTCTCTTAAATCTCATCTCGCCTCGACTCTCGATCCACCATCTCAGCTACCTCAATTAAACAGCCCATGTGTTCTTGTCTGGTAAGAGACCTATCCGCAAGATCTATCACAACTAACAACTCTAAACTCTGACCTCTTTCCGTTTCAGTCGTCTACTCATTTCCTCTAGCCTCATCCTTTCCTCTGTTGCTCATGCTGTCCTGTTCCTGATCATAGTCCTAGCGTTGGTACTCCTTTCATCTTCTTCATTATTCATTTTTCCTATTTTGAATCAGTTGGTCTAATTATTTCTAAAACCCATGCCTCCAGCCCGCTGGTTCTTTTTTTTAAGAAATCAAATAGTGAAATCAACACGGTTAAAAGCCGAAAGACTCAAGCTAATCGAAAATGAACGAACCAGCTGGGGCCAACGACTATTTTCACCAAGTTGCCCTCAAGGCCTCAGTCGATGCCATTCCTCCTCTCAACGAAGACAACTATTCCATCTGGCGGGACAAGATGTTAATGCTATTCGATCTCAAGGAAATTAAGGACGTCATAACTAGGAACTCCGGCCAACTTACGATAAAACAAGATCGAGAAATCCGAGCAATCATCCTTTCTAAACTAGACAGCGTCACTCATGCCAATGTGGTCAACTCGGCAAACATCTCATCGTCTAAGCTGCTCTGGGCTGAGATCACTCGTCGATTTGCTTCATCCGAAACTGCAAACAGAGCACGAGTTTTCAATCAATTTTTACATGCTCCCTTCAACGAACACGCGATAGAAAACTTCATCACCGAGATCAGAAAGGCACTTACCAGGATGGCAGACGTGGGCATAGAATTACCCAAAGATATAATTGCCTACCTCATACTATTCAAGTTTCCCCCGATTCTGGAAAACCTCAAGCAACAAATCATGCATGTAGAGAAGCTGATAACGGTAGAAGTGGTCTTCAACCATCTTACTCAATATAATAATGAGCGAAAGGCTCAATTGAAGATAGGCAAATCAGTTCCGGATATTACCCTAGTTACTACCAAAGGCAGAACAGAGAGAGACGATAAAAAGGCCCGAATTCGATGCAGAGAAGGCTACCACGATCCAAATGCTCCACATCCAGAGACGTCCTGCTTTCATCTCCACCCCCAAATTGCCCCTGGATGGTGGGTCGAACAGCAGAATGAATGGAAAAATAGAACCAAAAAGAACCCAACCATCAACTATCATTCCCTACTTACCCTCTGGATCAACTCCAATAATACCCCGAATCTCTTATTGGACTCCGGCGCAAATATTCATATCTTCAACGACCTGAAATTCTTCACTTCCATCAATCTTCAAGACGATCCAGAAGAAATCAAGACTGGAAAGCTAGAAGCTAACCTTAAAATTCGAGGTACTGGTACAGTCCGACTGGAATGGAACGATTCGGTCGTAACCTTAGATGAGTGTATGTATGTCCCAGACATAGTGGTTAACTTAATTAGCCCCGGTCTTCTAGCAAAGAAGGGATGCAATCTTTCTCAAGAACGAGATCAATTTACGGTCTCTCGAGGCAACAAGCTAGTCCTAAAAGGATTGATTCGCGACAATCTCTTCGTAATTGAGAAACCTCGAGTCGCGGGTAACAATCTCTCAGTTAATCTCACAAATCAATCCACAAGCTCAACTACTGTCGAATCTCAATCTCTATCCGACTTTCACAAAATGTACGGTCATGCTGCAATCTCCACCCTCAAGCCTCTACTCAAGGGTCACTTTTCTAAAGAAGAATTGGATAGCTTTCAGTGTGAGAGTTGCGTAAAAAGCAAAATAACTAAATCTCCCTTCTCAGCAACTTCAACGCCTTCGTCGAAACCGCTTGAAAGAATACACCTCGACCTGATTGGACAAATTACCCCTCAATCCAAGGCGGGCCACCGGTACATTCTAACTCTCGTAGATAACTTCTCTGGCTATCTTGCGGCATTTCCCCTCCTATCTAAAGATGAAACCCCGAACGTCATAATCAATATCCTGGAAACAGAATATAAACGGCTTAATTACTATCCGACAGAAATTTTCTCGGATAAAGGCACGGAATTCACCAACAAAACTTTGAAAGACTTTGCCAAATCTAAACACATCAAACTACTCACGTCAGAACCGCATCATTCCCAACACAATGGCCGGTCGGAACGAGCCAATTGAACTATCGTCGAATCCGCGCGAGCAACCTTCTCTTCTTCCAGACTGCCAAAGAACTATTGGCACATAATAATCCGGAGCTGCTGCTTCATGTTGAATCAAATCCCGAGGGAAGGTAATGATCGATCCCCCTGGGAACTCATGTTCAATAAGAGTCTTCCTCCTAACTACTTGAAATCCGTAGGATCACCGGTAATCTACTTAGGAAATCATCTACAAAGAGGAAGGAAATTCAACGAAAAAGGATTAGAAGGAATTTTAGTTGGGTTCAATCCAATCTTTCATTCTTATCTCGTATTAAGCTTATCAGGTGCTGTCATTGAAACCAAACATGTCCAGTTCCTCAAGAATACGATCTCTCAATTTCCTCTTCTGGAGTCTCCCGGACTTGATCTTTTTTCTCAAGCTAGCTCGGAATCTGACGACTCCAACTTCTCTTCTGCTCAAAAGCAATACACTATTCGCAACTCACCTGAAGACGTCTCCGACTCAGAATCAGATCGCGAGGAGAATGAAGGCACAGACTTCTCAGATTCATCACCCCCAAGTCCACCTTGCCACTCTACTCCAGCCGAACCTCCTGAAACATCCGCATATCAAAGACCTAGGCGCGAAATCAAAAAACCTCAGCGATATGGCTTCCACCATTACTATGAACCCCCCTCCTACAAGGCGGCGCGTAAGTGCCCCGAGTGGCCCAAATGGAAGGAAGCCACAGAAACTGAACTAGAAGGCATAGAACTACAAGATGTTTGGGAGGAATATTATGGGAATCCCGACAACATTCTAAACACGACCTGGGTCTTCAAAGTGAAGGAGAACTGCCATGGCGAACCTGTCAAATACAAGGCCCGGCTGTGTGTTCAAGGCTTCGATCAAGTATTGGGAGTCGATTACAACGAAACTTGGGCGCCAACTGGAAAAATCGCATCCCTACGACTCGCCTTGGTATACGCCTTGAAAAACAAAATGAAACTCACCCAATTCGACGTCAAGGGGGCATTTCTTCATGCTCCTCTGGAGGAGACCGTCATTATAAGAACGCCAGATGGATCAAGTAGAAGATCTCCCTATTTAAAGTTAAAGAAATCACTATACGGGCTCAAACAGTCTCCCAAGAATTGGTATGAAACCCTTACGCTATGGATCAAGTCTCAAGGGTACAAAGAATCAACCAGCGATCCCTGTCTTTACCTTAACAACCAAACGAAGGAAATTCTATACTTTCACGTGGACGACTTAATCCATGCAGGCAATTCTGACTCCTTCGAATCAAACTTTCTTAAGAGATTCCAAAACTCGTCCTCCCATCCACCAAACACAATACTCGGAATGCTCATGGAGATTGAAGATGATCGAATTCTCCTGAGCCAACCTAATCATATCCAACGGGGACTAGAAGAGCTTGGCCTGTCATCCTGCAAATAAACGTTATCTCCGCTAACACAGAATTTCCATCTTGAACCGGCCTCCGACAACGACCATGAAGAATTTCGTCAACTAAACATTAATTACAGATCTGCGACCGGACTTCTCAATCACCTATCACAATACACTCGTCCAGACATTTCCTTCTCCGTATCTAGTCTGTCTAGGTTCAACGCCAAGCCCGGTATGAGTCACTGGCGGGAGGTCCGGAAAGTATGGAAATATCTCAAGACAACCAAAAATCTCAAACTCACCATCAAATACGATCCTCAACAAGAAGTCCTCTCAAGCTTTAGCGATGCCACCTGGGGGGATGATCCAGTTTTCCGAAAATCTCAAACCGGATATGTCGTCTTCCACTATGGAAGCCCGGTCGTTTGGAACTCAACAAGACAACGAAACATCACCTATTCCTCTACCGAATCCGAACTGAATGCACTGCTCGATTGTTATCTCGAGACGAAATGGATCAGACACCTCATCAATGAGATCTACCACGACTGCAAGTTCAAACCAACATTGTATATAGACAACAAAGGTTTAGACGATAAGATAAAAAAATTCGGCTCTCACTCCAAGTCACGACATATAGATATAAAAACAAAAGGTCTTCGCGATGATTTCACAAATAACGAATTCAAACTAGAACTCATTCCCAGTCCTTCCATGGTCGCCGATTCACTCTCGAAGGCATCTTCTATCAGTTCTCTTAAGCTATTACAAAAAACAATATTCACCACCTGAGACTTTACGGATAACCCACTTACCAGCCACGGGGAGTGTTGAGAAATCACTTCTCACGACTCTCCTCTCTCTGACTGCCGCGCACCCTGAAGATGAGTGTGAACACTCCATTTCTAAGATTGTCATCTCTCAACTCGAGTCTCCCAGCTTCAGATCTTGGAAGGAAGGGAGGTTCGAGGTTCATCCATCTGAATAACCTCTGACAACAGCTACTCGAAATCGATCTCTTTCTCCTTCTGATCTTCCTTCTTTTACTCCTTCCTCATTCTATTATTCTTTTCTTCCTTTTCCTATTTCTTTCTATCGTTCCTGTTCTTTTCTCTTAAATCTCATCTCGCCTCGACTCTCGATCCACCATCTCAGCTACCTCAATTAAACAGCCCATGTGTTCTTGTCTGGTAAGAGACCTATCCGCAAGATCTATCACAACTAACAACTCTAAACTCTGACCTCTTTCCGTTTCAGTCGTCTACTCATTTCCTCTAGCCTCATCCTTTCCTCTGTTGCTCATGCTGTCCTGTTCCTGATCATAGTCCTAGCGTTGGTACTCCTTTCATCTTCTTCATTATTCATTTTTCCTATTTTGAATCAGTTGGTCTAATTATTTCTAAAACCCATGCCTCCAGCCCGCTGGTTCTTTTTTTTAAGAAATCAAATAGTGAAATCAACAGTATTAGTGAATACTAAGATTGGTTTTGAATTTCCTTCCCTTCTAGTACTATAGTAAGTCTGCACAATAATTTATTTAAATCAATGGCTGGTTTCTTCAAGACTTCAAATAGGTCTCATATCAGACCTAGATTAATTTTTAACTTTTATTGGTAGGATTTTGTTGAATAATGGACCATTTATATTGGGTTATTGGTTATTGATTTATCAGATATATTTTATCTTAACCAACATCCCAATATAAAAGGGTTCAAGCTTTTATCAAAGGAATGTTTCAGTAGAGGACTCAAGGATGGGTTTTCCCCCAGGGGGCTGGGTAGAGGAAAGGTTTGTAGTTGCTTTTGGTTGTGCTCTCTTTCTTTGGAAGGTTTAATTATTGATTGATGTTTGGTTCTTTTTAATTTTGTGCTAAATATTTAGTTCAAAGAAGAAACCTTATTCAAGCACATTTTGGTTGGTTATAACTTGGTCTCTGATTTCTTTTCTCCTTATAATTGGTTCACTAATAATATTTTTTCTGGTTAGGTACCACAGATGGGTACTGATGTGTGAGGAGAGGTTGGTGGTGGTAATGGGATGATGGGATGGGTGAATTATACAAATTGGATAGGGCAGAGAGGCCCTCCATAAATACACAAATCCTAACTCAGGGGGTGATCAAGGCTTCCCCTGAGGGTTCTCCCTTTTATGGTGAGGAACAGTGAGATACATTTACATGATGCATTTCTGTTGGTTGGAAAAAGCTTTTACAGGGGTTTCATGCATGCACAGTGTAAGACTCCAAACGGTGCTAGGCCGTGGCAGTTCTGTGGAGAAGAAAGGTGCTGTTTAGGCTGCCCTCCTGAGTGTTACAAAAATATTAAAATGTAACCAAGATCAAATTCCAGAACCTGGTAAATGGGGGTCCAAAGAGTAAAGGATGAAGATGATAGTAGTTGGTAGCTGGGAAACAACACTATCTGAGGCAAGATGATGCCAGGGAAAACTTGAATAGAAGAAGTCAAGGATTTTTCAGAGCTCAACAGGACAAGGCAGTTGTAAGCAACAAAGCCCACAATCTAATAGCTCTGGTTGTCAGCAGAAGCTTAGGAAAGATCAACTCAATCCCAAACAACCTCCAGGTTCTTAATGAACCTGCCCAACTCTCCGCAATCAAGTGCTTGAAGGGTACCAGATAACTGTGGGTGGCTGCAAAAGACAAAGCTAATTGTTTGAAGAAGCTCTAGAAGCAAAACAATAACTGATTCAAACAAGAATAACCCAACACTTATCAAGGGACTCAACAGTAGCGTGGCGGAATTCAACTTCAAAAGAAATGAAGGAAGGTTTAACACTCCAGGTTTTAAGCTTAATAAAACCTCTTCAGTCAAACGTGACTGGTTCCAGAAAGATAATCAAAGGATGGTCAGGACCAGTATGGTTGGATAAAGGGATCAGGAGTGGTGTAACACACTCAAGAATTCAATCAGTCAAATTCTTCTTCAACCAGAAAGGCTATTGGTTGGTGATAAAGATCAAAAATCAGGAATTGAGTATGGAGGCTCAAACATCAAGGGGAAATCATGGATATACCCAGAATTCAGTCTCAGATAAAGGGGAATGCAACCCCACAGATAATTTATTTCAAGATGATAGTGATGATATTTCTCTGATAGGATACCATATGATACCCCCCAAAAAAAAGGCAGGGGAGAGCCCCTCTTTATATGGGCAGGAGGCCCTTTTAGACTTTGTACAATTGATTCTACAAATAGAGCGGTTTTTTATTTTGTGATTTCAGATGATCAGAAAGATAAATCTTGTGGGCCAGTTTAAATCCCGCCTCCCTGACTGGGGTGGGATCTTTTCTCATCCCTTCACCTCTCTTGCGTCCGTCCGCGGACAGACGCGCGCAACAACACTGGGATCACCCACCCCTCACCCCAAGGCGGAAGGGGTGGGGGAAAAAATGAACCAGACTGCCTGCGGATTTCCGTGGGTGGTAGACAACGCTTTTCCACCCCTGCCCAAATATGGAAAGGGGTGCAAAAGATTGACGGAGGTGGGAGAGTCCCAGGAAGGATGATGATTGAATTGGGAGGATGGGTGGTGGTGGTAGACCAATGAGGATTGATTCAAAGGAGTCAATCAAGGAGCAATGATCAAGGATGATGGAGAGACAATCTTGAATGGCTTTGATGGCGGTATGATACTGCATGGAAGCATGACCGTGACGGAGGAGGATAGGTTGTAGGCTTGAGATCGGAGGAGGAGAGGATATGGATCAATCAAGGATGATGATGAAATTGTTGAGGATTGTGAGATCATTGAGGAGTTGATAGGTAAGGGGATTGGATGGATCAATAGGTCACTTGGAGGGAGGTAGGTTTAGGAGGGTCCTGGGCTAGATCTCAATTGTGAAACAATTGAGACCAACAATCTCTGGTCAAGGACCAATCCTGGGATAGATTTTCTGGGTTGGAGAGTAGATTGACTCGGATCAAATTGTGATAGGTGGATAGGGCTCAATGGAGACCATGGATCAATTGGATTGGGATGTTGGAGGAATCAATGATCCTGACAATATAGGTGGAGATGAGAGCATCAAAGCTGAGTAGATTGGGAGGATTGAGTAATCTCAAGGATTGTGGGTAGGCACAAGCTCAATAGGGTAGTAGGAGATGAGGATGGTTAGGATGAGCATGCATGGGAGCGTGGAGGAAGTTTGGGCCAAGCGGGTCTTGACCCGCGCGTTTGGCCGAAAGGAAGGGGGGAACAAAGAGAGAAGGAATTGAACGCAATGCCTAGGTGATGAGACCAAGAGAGGCCTGTCCTAGACCACTGGGACAGAGGAGTGCTTGGCAGGATGAGGAAATTGGAGGAGTGATACTGATACATAAAACATTATTATTATTTTTTTTTATTATTTTATTTTTTTTTTAGAATGACACCTAAATAAAAGAATCGTAAAAAACTTTTGAATTTTCCCCATCTGGTCCAGGGTGTCCAGATTTGGTCACCACATCTCTCCCCAACTTACATACTGTCCCTAGTCTGCATCTGCGCTTGATGTCATAAAAAAGAAGGGAAAGATGATTGAACAAAAGAAATGGCCATTTGATCTTGAGGGTGATTGAAAAGAATATCTTGATCCATCCAAAGAAAATCCTAGAGTTGACTGCAATAAAATGAAGAAGGCATCCCAGGTGCTCACGTATGTGGAATACAGTAGAGTTTCACAACAAAACGCAGCAGATGACCTTGGTGGTGCACAATTGGGAGGACTTACTGCTGATTGAAGTTTCCTCCACAAAAATGAAATTTCTTGACCTGATCAGCAGAGAACCTTCTGGCCATCTGAGTACCATCCATTTCTTTCAAAACATATGATCCACCTCTGACTTGACGGACAACTTGATAAGGACCATTCCAGAAATTGGAAAAAAGCTTTCCCAACTGAGTTTCCAAGGATTGATTATAATCTCACCAGTATTCAAGGGATCCCTGACTCAATTAAAATGCTTATCCTCCCAATACTGGACTGATTTTTCCCTTGACTCCATCATATTCTGATAAGCTTCATCACAAACATGTTCACTTTGCTCCAGTTTCTTGGATCTGGCAACTAATAGATCAGTGGTGGAAGAAACCTTTTCCCAAGAAATACCTAAGAAAGATTCCATTTCCAGATCAAGAGGAAGGACAGCCCTTTGACCAAAGAGGATTTTGTAAGGTGAGTAGCCAGTGGTTTGTTTAGCTGAAATTCAATTGGAGAAGAGGACCAGAGGAAGAAATTTGCAACAATTCTTTCCACTTTCCCCAGCCAGCTTGACAAGGGCAGCCTTCAAAGGAGCATGGCCTCTTTCCACCATGCCTTGTCCTTCAGGATAATAAGGAGTGGTCACCCTATGTTGACCAGGAAGCAATTGGATCATTTTGGCCAGTTTGCCAACAAACTCAGAGCCACCATCAGTTGAATAACATTGATCCAAGCCATAACGCATTGTCCAAGTCTCATAAAGGAAGGCTGCTACTGATTCAGAGCTGAGGTTCTTGAGAAATTTTGCTTCAAACTATCCAGAACAATCATCTCTAGCCACAATGAGGTACTTAGCTCCACCAGCCTTAATTTGAACCATATCCATAGCAATCCTTCCAAAGGCAGTGGACTCTCCAGTGGGATAAGTAATTTCAGCCGGGCGCCTAAGATCACGTTTCTGACATACTTCACAACCCTTGCACCAGTGAGAGACTGATTTCTTCAAAGATTGCCACCAGAATTGTTTGGATATACATCAATAGGTCTTGGTTTCCCTGCAATGCCCAAGGCCTTCATGGAGACTTTCAAGGATTGAATCTTTTTTAGAGGGGATAGTGACAACAATAAGAGCCCAAGGATTGCCTCTTTTCATAAGCCTAGTACCTTGGACAAAGAAATTGGAGGACATGCTTTTGAGTGATCAAAAATCCTTAGCACAGAGATCAGGAGGCCTTTGGAGAGTGGAAAGGTACTGCTCTAATTTTAGCCAGAAACCTTGTTGGAAGCCAGAATAATCTTGGAAGGAAAAGTGGAAGACTGGACAAATTAAAGGCTCCTGCTCATCAAAGTCCACTCCAACATCAGATTCTTCATCTCCAAGGGGGCGTCAAGATAAACTATCAGGAATGGTGAAGGATTTTCCATGCCTATGAACAATATCAAAAGAGAAAAGTTGGATAAAGGCCACCCAGCAAGTCATAGGAGCATTTGCAAGGCTGAGAGCATTGATTATTTTGATGATGGATTTATTGTGCGTCAACTTGTAACTTGAAGTTTTGACCCCAGAGGACAGTTTGAAGTTTCTTCAACATTGGAGCCACGCCACAGAGTTCCAGTTTTGGTTGGGAGTACCTGGATTCTACATCTGAAAACAACAAGGATTCATAAAGAGCATGACTGTCCCAACCATTTTCATCTTCACGAGTGAGGAACGCCCCAACAGATTGATAACTAGAATCAACAACCAATTTGATCTTGCCAGCTCCAGGTCCATAAGCAATCTTTTTCAAGACTATGTCTTTGCCAACCATCATTTTAAGTAGCTGAAAAGAATGTTCACAATCTTAGGCCCACATCCACTCAGCATCTTTTCTGGTCAGGCAACGTAGAGGAGCACAGATTTTGGATAGAGATGGGATAAAGATCCAAACAGAAGTAACAACACCTAGAAAACCCCTGCCTTCAGTTGGATTGATGGGAGTAGGCCAAGAGAGGATTTTTTTGACTTTAGATAGAGCCATACTTCTTCCTTCCTTGCAGACAAAATGACCAACAATTTCCAGAGCAGGGACACAGGCAGCCAATTTCAATCAAAAGACAGTGAGCCCAGATTATTCAATCTGAAAGAAGATCCTTTCCAAAGTGGTTGCATATTCCCAGATAAATTGACGGATTCCTGAATGCCAGGGTAAGAGCTCATTGTTATAATCAGGAACTGGTCCTTTAATTCTGCCATTGTCAATAAAGATACTAGAATGATCAGGTATTTCATCCTGGAGGATCCAAAACATCTGAGTCTGATAGACTGCAACCAAATTGGTGGCACCTGAGGCAATCAAGTAAGTTGGAAACGACCAAGGGGAGTATTGAATGTAGTGAGAAGGCAAGAAATTGGATGTAAGTACCTTTTGTGATAGCCAACCATAATGTCAACTAGACCATAGCAAGCTCTCCCAGAGAAGGAATTTAACAAATTCTTCAGTAGCAGGGGGGATACCACAGTCTTTAATAGTAACCCTATTTAGAGGCTGGAGATCATGAAATATTCTAAGTTTACCATTACTTTTAAGGACACAGAAAACAGGACTGGAATAGCTAGAAGTTGACTGTTTGTAAAAACGGGTTTGGACTTGTTCCCGGACCAACTTGATGAATTGGTTGACTCTGGCAGCAGGGATAGGGATCTTTTTCTTTTTCCTGGGATCATGTTCTACTACAGGAATGATATAAGGCAGACCATAGGACTCTTTCAAGAGACCTCTCTCTTCTTCACAGAAATAAATAGCTTTTTCCCTAAGAGCCAAGACATTTTTGATCAAATACAAATCATCAGGTAGAAGCCATCCATCTGTTCCAATTTTGACTACTCCCAGATGTTCTTCAGTGACACAACCAGAGGGGATGAATGGACCAGTGAGAGATTGAGGTAAACCACAGTAAGGATTGTGGGATAGAGGAGGACGCCTAAGAGGAGGGTTGAGATTGAGAGGCATTGGTTGGTTGACTTGTTGGATTTTCCTAGCCACTGGTTAATATTTGGAGGCAAAAGAGAGCAGTTCTTGTTTTTGCAAAGAGTTTACCAGAGAGATCTGACTATGAGGATTGAGAACAAGTTCTAACGCCTTCCAAGTTTGATGTTCCGCAACGTTTTCAAAAGGTGACTTTTCCATAAAAGAAATCCCAGGAGATAATACATTGCTCACATGTGTGCACAAGGTAAGGTTTCAAAATTGATAGCAGTAGGATACCCTGGTGGTGCACAATTGGAATGACTTACTTCTATCCCAATTTGCCTCCACTGAAGCCCATATTCTTCCATACCAAAGCCACTGAAAATAGGATTAAGATTGGGATCTAGTTTAGACTCATTGCGGCGATTTGAACCAAAACCAAGAGAAGATTGATTAGGAATAAGAGTAAAAGGAAATAAAGAAACAACAGATGAAGAAGAAATATTTTTGGGTTTTTCCATTTAGATTTGTTTTTGATTTTTGATATTTTTGAGATCAGAAGAAAATATTTAAAAGAAAGAGAAATAAGCCTCTGGAATGAGAGTTGACCCTTGAGTTGAGGTTTGAGGCTGAAAAGAACTACAACTATTAGTAGGATCAACTACTCCCATAAAAAATGAGATAAACTAGAATTATCCTTCTGTTCTCCTTTTAGAGATGACTTAGGAAAATGACCAGGGAAATCTCTTTCCCAGCAACCAGAATCCAAAGAAAAAAGAGGAACCTCAATTTTTCTAAAATCATAATCAGGGAGGAGGATTCTCTCCCCAACTTGATTGGAAAACATCCCAAAATAAATTAAGAAAGGTCAACCCAAGATCATAGGTCCATCCAGGTGTGTGATCCAGAAATGACAAGTTTCAAAAATTTTTTGGCCAATCCGGACTGGAACGTCTTTGACAATTCCAACCAATTTGCAAGACTGGTCTCCTATTCCATACACTGAAGAGGTGAAGCTGACCCTAGGGTTGAGTTTCAGTTTGCAGGCCATAGCATCTGAGATCAAGTTGAGCTGAGAGCCAGAGTCAACAAGGAGTGATACCGATTTTGCTGATTCACCAAGATAGCAGGGAAGAAAACCAAGAGGACAAGAGTAAAGACCAGACTCACGAGAGGGGAATGTTCCACCAGAATCCTCCATCAAAGTTCCAGAGGAGACCATGAATTCTTCAGGACCAATTCCCACACGTCAACAAAAAACCCATTTCTTAATTCTTTTGCAACACATGGAGGGATTAACAGGAGTTCAGCCACAGATAGATCAGGAATTTTAAGATCAGAAATTTTCTTTAATACCCCTTCCACAGCATTGGGGTGATCTTTGGAAATTCCCCTCTCAAACCAAACTTTGGGCTGGGTGGAGGGAGGAAGATTGGGTGAAGCAGGAACAGGATCAGGGGATTGAGGAGGTTTTATAGATTAGGGATGAGGATTAGGGTGGTCTTGAGACCTTTCCATAAGTGGTTCTTTTTCCAACTCCATGTATTCTACATCAGAAGAGGTCTCAGTTGAGGATTGTTGTTTGAGTGAATTTTGGAGGATTGAGGTTGGCAAGGAAGGAGCTTTATGAGGTTTGGGCTCTTCATGTTGCTTCCTAGCTGGATTGGATTGGTAAGTACCAACCAGAGAGGAGGAGGAAATAGCTGGGGGATATTAGGGTTGAAGAGTACCACAAGAAGATTGTAAATCCACACAAGCCAAGGATGCCTTCATAGGAGGGGATGGCTGGTAAGAGGCCACCACATGACAAATGGGGCAAGAAAAATCAAAGGGGATTAGGGCACCATTAGGAAGGAAAAAGTTATTCCCTTTTTGCTCTACCAATTTCTTGTCTTTGTCCTTCTGGAGTTTGAGACACCAACTGGTTACATGGCCTTCCCTGTGGCAATAATAGCAGACTAGAGTATTTTTAGGAACAGCACTAGAGGTTTTAGGAACAACAAGGGAGGAAATCTTTTGATCCATTTTGTTCTCAAAGGCTTTGAGCAGTTCAGTGATCTTGTCCATTGTAGCAGTTTCTTGGTTACGCTGAGGGTTCTTCAGCCTGAAATCAGATTCCATTTTATTCATGATCTTGTTTGACTCTTTGAAAGAGGGAGCATGGACTGGTTCAGTGGTTTTAGATTTTTCAAATGTGAGGGATGTTTGACCCTTCATAACTTTATCCACCACTCCCCTAAGGATAAGGAAAACAGGGAGCTTGAATCAATTATCCCTGGTAGTGATAATGTATCCAGCCCCGACCAGTTTGTCCTTGATTCTTTCCTGCACTCCAGGAAAAAAAGATTGGAAAAATTGGACTCAAATTTTGTCCACTGTGTTGATTTGATTGTTTTGGACAAGGTAGGCTTTGATTGGATCCCATGATTTCCTAAAGAACTGATAATCAGAAGCTGAAGCCACACCACCATTGGAGATCCACTGGGAGAGAATTTTATCTAGATCCTGCAAATTAAATTGGGCTACATCTATTTTTCCCCAATAGGCCAACATTGCTTTCCGCAGAAGGGCCCAGTTATGCCATTTGAAACCTTCAAACAACTCAATCATTTCCATAACTTCATCAGAGGAGATAAAAAATGGTAACTGGTAGGCCATATCAAATTTGCTATCCCCTTCCACCAAAGCAGCCATCTTGTACGAGTCCAAGAAGCATTCCACATTTATCCCATTGAATCCTAAGTTCTTGTTCTGGGGCTTCACCTTAACCATCTTAGGACAAGCAGAAGAGGCACTGCTAGATTCCATTTTGACAAAGTTTCCTAAAAGATCCAAGGAGCAGATTTCCAAAGTGGCTGACAAATGTGGAAAGAGTAGGGTTTCTTGAAAACAAACAAGTATCTTGCCCAGATGGTGCACAATTGGGAGGACTTACTTCTAGAACAATTTGCCTCCATGGATTTAAAAAAAAAAATTAAGAGATTTGAATTCAAGTTTATGATTGCTGGGACTGTAAATCCCAAGGTTGCTGGTTCAATCCCAGCCCAGGGGACCAAATGTAAGACTCAAAACGGTTATAGGCCGTGGCAGTTCTGTGGAGGGGAAAGGTGCTGTTTTGACTGCCCTCCTGGGTGTTACAAAAATATTAAAATGTAACCAAGATCAAAGTCCAGAACCTGGTAAATGGGGGTCCAAAGAGTAAAGGATGAAGATGATAGTAGTTGGTAGCTGGGAAAAAACACTATCTGAGGCAAGATGATGCCGGGGAAAACTTGAATAGAAGAAGTCAAGGATTGTTCAGAGTTCAACAGGACAAGGCAATTGTAAGTAACAACACCCACAAGCTAATAGCTCTGGTCTTCAGCAGAAGCTTAGGAAAGATCAACTCAATCCCAAAAAACCTCTAGTTTCTCAATGAACCTACCCAACTCTCCGCAATCAAGCGCTTGAAGGGTACCAGATAACTTTGGGTGGCTGCACAAGACAAAGCTAATTGTTTGAAGAAGCTCTAGAAGCAAAACAATAACTGATTCAAACAAGAATAACCCAACACTTCTCAAGGGACTCAACAGTAGCGTGGCGGAATTCAACTTCAAAAGAAATGAAGGAAGGTTTAACACTCCAGGTTTTAACCTTAATAAAACCTCTTCAGTCAAACATGACTGGTTCCAGAAAGATAATTAAAGGATGATCAGGACCAGTATGGCCGGATAAAAGGATCAGGAGTGGTGTAACACACTCAAGAATTCAATCAGTTGAATTTTTCTTCAACCAGAAAAGCTATTGGTTGGTGATAAAAATCAAGGATCAGGTTTTTGAGTATGGAGGCTCAAGGATCAAGGGGCAATCATAGATATACCCACAATTTGGTTCTCAGATAAAGGGGAATGAGACCCCACGGATGATTTATTTCAGGATAATAGTGATGATGATTCTCTCCTCAGATAGGATGCCATATGATTCCCCCCAAAAGGCAGGGGAGAGCCCCTCTTTATATGAGCAGGAGGCCCTGTTAGACTATGTACAACTGATTCTACAAATAGGGCAGAAGTTTTTTTTTCTTTTTTTTGATTTCAGATGATCAGAAAAATTGATCACACCGCCGGTGGAAATCCGGCCTCCCTGACTGGGGTGGGATCTTTTCTCATCCCTTCACCTCTCTTGCGTCCATCTGCAGACGGGCGCGCGCGACAACACCGGGATCACCCACCCCTCAACCAAAGGCGGAAGGGGTGGGGAAAAAAATGAACCAGACCGCCCGCGGATGTCTGCGGGCGGTAGACGACACTTTTCCCTCCCCGCCCAAAGATGGAAGGGGTGCTAATGATTGACGGAGGTGGGAGAGTCCCAGGAGGGATGATGATTGATTTGGGAGGATGGGTGGTTGTGGTAGACTGATGAGGATCAATTGGAAGGAGTCGGTCAAGGATCAATGATCAAGGATGATGGAGAGATGATCTCAAATGGCTCAGATGGCTGTATGATACTGAGTGGAAGCATGACCGTGACGGAGGAGGATAGGTTGTAGGCTTGAAATCCTAAGGAATGAGATTGGAGGAGGAGAGGAGATGGATCAATTGAGGATGATGATGGAATCTTCAAGGATGGTGAGATTTTCAAGGAGTTGATAGGTAAGGGGATTGGATGGACCATAAGCCTCTAGGATGGATTGATAGGTCACTTTGAGGGAGGTAGGTGTAGGAGGGTCCTGAGCTAGATCTCAATTGTGAAACCATTGGGACCAAAAATCTCTGGTTGAGGAACAATCCTGGGATAGATTGGCTAGGTTGGAGAGTAGATAAACTTGGATCAAATTGTGATAGGCGGATAGGGCTTGATGGAGACCATGGATCAATTGGATTGGGATGTTGGAGGAATTGATGATCCTGACAATATAGGTGGAGATGAGAGCATCAAAGCTGAGTAGATTGGGAGGTTTGAGTAATCTCAAGGATCGTGGGTAGGCACAAGCTCAAGAGGGTAGTAGGAGATGAGGATGGTTAGGATGAGCGTGCATGGGAGCGCAGAGGAAGTTTGGGCCATCGGCCTTGGCCCGCGTGTTTGGCCAAAAGGAAGGGGGGAACAAAGAGAGAAGGAATCAAATGCAATGCCTAGGTGATGAGACCAAGAGAGGCCTGTCCTAGACCACTGGGACAGAGGAATTTTTGGCAGGATGAGGAAATTGGAGGAGTGATACTGATACATATAAAATTCTGATTTTTTTTTATTATTTTTTTTTAGAATGACACCTAAATAAAAGAATTGTAAAAAAATTTTGAATTTTCCGCATCTGGTCCAGGGTGTCCAGATTTGGTCACCACAAAAGCCCTGCATAAGCTTTTTTGTAGTTCAGATAAGATATATTTATGTGCAGTAGTTGTGTTTTTCTTAGTGCTGCTTGATTCTACCTAAATGTATTGCTGTGCAATACTGGTGGTTTTTTTGGTTGTTGTTAAGACTGGTTCTGCTTCCTCATGCATATATTGCTCTTGTATACTTCTGCACAGCCTCTTGTTTGTGTATTTGCCTGCTTGTTTGGTTCAGGTAACCATATCTGACATGCTGCACTGCCTCCTGTATATTTATTGCTGTATTCTGGCTGAGGTGACAGGATCTGACTGATTTCACTGCCTCTTGCATCTGTATTTCTGTTTTTTGGGTGAGGTGACTGAATCTGGACTGGTTTCACTGCCTCCTGGTCTGTATTTCTGTATTCTGATGAGGTGACTTTATCTGGACTGATTGCACTGCCTGCTGGATCTGTATTTATTTATTCTGGGTGAGGTGACAGGGTCTGACTTTTTGCACTTCCTCCTGCACCTGTCTTGCTGTATTCTGGATGAGGTTATGGGATGTGACTTTCTGGACCGCCTCCTGTATCTGTATTTCTGTATTCTGGCTGAGGTGACAGGGTTGGTGAATGGTCCTGGTATTGAGGGTAAGCCTCCACTGTTATGTACTTGAGTTTTTCAAGCTATGCCTTATTTCTTCCACATAGATGTGACACCTGGTTTGTTATGAGTTTGCCACAGTTGAAGGCTTCTTGAGATGTATCTTCTAATCCATGAGGGGTAGGGTGGTACTTTGGCCGAGTGAACAGAGGTTATTTTTGATATAGAATCCATTTCTGAGGTTTGTTTGGGGGTTTGAGCTTTTTTTATTGTACAAAATTGAGTCTGATGGCTATAGGACATTTTTTTTCTACCAAAAAAGAATTTGGATGCAGAACTCATGGAGGCACGGATCTTGCGCGCAGACGCAAACCAGGATCCGAATCCTTGACTTAGCTTTTTCTCACTCTCTCACCTTCTCCCCACTTCCTCACTCTTGGCTCAAGGCCACTCACAGGTCTCACTCATTGTGTGATTTGCGCAAAAACTAAGTAAAACACCAAAGAAGAAAGGGGAAGGAGGTTTGGGGGGCAAGAATTTTAGATTTTCTTCAAAACCCCTACCATTTCTGACTGTGATATGTCAATCAAGATCCAAAATGCTGCCAAGAGTTCCTGCTGGGATTCTGTTTTTTGGGTGCCAGGAGCCAAAAGGAAGGTCCAGAGTGTTGAATGCTGTAAGTATTGGATGCTTTAAGGAACCTATAGTGCAACAGCATATTTGCCTTCAATCTCCTTTCATCTTTTTTCCTTCCTCTTCCTCTCTCTCATTCTTTTATTTCCTCATTCCTCTTCCTGTCAGCTTTTGCCAGGCTTGTGCGCTGCTCTGTTGGGCCTCATCTATATATGCTGTAAACCCGTACTCTTACTGGGACAACCCATTGTGAAATGCGCGCGTGCGTCTGTGTTACTTACATATTGGCTTTTGCTCAGAAACAGGATGCTCTTTTCCTTGTACAGTTTCTAAACCATGCTACTAGCATCCTGAATTCTGAGCTTGGTTAGTCACTATCTGTGTGTTTTGGCTCTGCCATTATCTCATAGACTTATGTTTCCTTTTGACCTTTCCACTTGCACGTTTCCTTGGGCAGTTGTTTGTTCTCAACCCAGTTATTGTGGCTCTGAGGATTTTCTTTTCAGGTGTGACTCACTCTTGTCCAAATCCTGCTTATGACTTTCTCAATCTAATTTTTTTTTTCAGTCTAATCTTTACACAGAGGCGCATGGTTGACTGGTCTTCTAAGTCCTCAAATTTTGTTTCCAGGAGAGCCAATAAGGTTGGGATCTCTGTAATTGCAGGAAATCTTGACAGAGGAGGCTGTTCTGGCAGCAATGGGTGACCTTGGGCAAGCCGTTTGGGGGCCTGTTCTGGGCAGTGGCAAGGATGAGATCACCATGGGAGAGGGTGGTTCTTGAGCTGCAACTGGCAGGGTTGAGGTGCCTTCCTCCAAATCCAATGAGTACCTTGAGTTTGGTGGAAGAGCCAAATCTGAAGCAGGAGCA
This sequence comes from Puccinia polysora, assembly GCA_025617555.3. Lineage (NCBI taxonomy): Eukaryota > Fungi > Basidiomycota > Pucciniomycetes > Pucciniales > Pucciniaceae > Puccinia > Puccinia polysora. The sequence continues at coordinate 5,552,131 of CM062614.1, forward strand.
GGCTGCAGGGCTGAGGTGGAGGCGAAGCCAGAGCTGGGAGGGGATCCGCACATTGTCTGGGCAATTCATTGACGCAGGGGTCTCTTGGCCCCTGGTTAACCCCAACACTATTGGCCCAGTATTGGAGGGTGGTAAACCAGGCAGAAAAGGATGAAAAATGCCCCCTGCAAGGTTTCCCAAAGTGGCAGAGAGGAGAGGCTAAGTCATGTCTTTTGCAGGAAGCAGGTTGGAGTGGAGTGCAAGGGTGGGAGGGAGGAGAGCCGGTTGGAGTCCACAAGCCCTCTAACACCACCTTGTTGCTCAATACCAAAAATGAATTGTGGTGGGCCCTCTTGCATGGTGTGGTGACCAAATCTGGGCACCCTGGACCAGATGCAGAAAATTTAAAAAAAGTTTTTTTACAATTCTTTTATTAAGGTTGATTCAAAAAAAAATGGAATTTTTTTATTGGTATCACTCCTCTAATTTCCTCATCCTTCCAAGCATTCCTGTGTCCTAGTGGTCCAGGGCATGCCTCTCTTGGCCTCACCATCTAGGCATTGCGTTTGATCCCTTCTCTCTTTGTTCCCCCCTTCCTTTTGGCCAAATGCGCGGGCCAAGAACCGCTTGGCCCAAACTTCCTCCTCATCCATCCTCAACCATCCTCATCTCAATCCCCATCCTCATCCCATCAGATCCTCAGCTCATCACCCTCATGTCTTCCCAATTGACCCTCACCCTCAACCAAGGCGCACTCCCAGTGATCTCCAATCTGTCGGGTTGCCCCACTGGCAAACTGGGTCCAATCCTTGGACTCGCTTCCATCCACAAGCCTACAATGGTCCTCATCATGTTGGTACTCTCACCCTTGAACTTCTGATCCCCAAACCATTCTCAGATTATCAACTATTGACTTGGTTGATCAAAATCAATTCCAACAATCAACCCCTCCTAGTCCTCCACAACCCTCTCATGACCATCTTCTATCCAACTCGAGCTCAACCCTCACTCCATCATCCTCAATCCAAGTTGGATTGATTGCCAACAAGTTACGCCTTCAATTCAAACATCACCTCCTTGACTACTATCAACTCTGTCTCTCCAAATTCATATTGACCCTACAATCCATCCTCATCCTTCCCATCCATCAATCCATCGCCCATCATCCCTCCCAACACTCTCCCACCCCCTTCCATCTTTGGGTTGGGGTGGGAAAGCGTCGTCTACCTCCCGCGGACATCTGCGGGCGGTCTGCTCCATTTCTTTTCCCACCTCTTCCGCCTTTGGGTGAGGGGTGGGTGATCCCGGTGTTGTTGCGCGCGCCCGTCCACGGACGGAGGCAAGAGAGCTGAAGAGATGAGAAAGATCCCACCCCAGTCAGGGAAGCCCAATTTCTACCAGCGGTGTGATCAATTTTTCTGATCATTTGAAATCAAAAAAAAAAAAAGAAAAAAAAAAAACTTCCTCCTTATTTGTAGAATCAGTTTTAAATAGTCTAACAGGGCCTCCTGCTCATATAAAGAGGGGCTCTCCCCTTCCTTTTGGGGGGGAATCATATGGCATCCTATCTGAGGATAGAATCATCATCACTATTATCCTGAAATAAATCATCCATGGGGTCTCATTCCCCTTTATCTGAGAACTGAATTCTGGGTATATCTATGATTGCCCCTTGATCCTTGAGCCTCCATACTCAAAAGCCCAATCCTTGATTTTTATCACCAACCAATAGCTTTTCTGGTTGAAGAAGAATTCAACTGATTGGATTCTTCAGTTTGTTACACCACTCCTGATCCCTTTATCCAGCCATACTGGTCCTGATCATCCTTTGATTATCTTTCTGGAACCAGTCACGTGTGACTGAAGAGGTTTTATTAAGCTTAAAACCTGGAGTGTTAAACCTCCCTTCACTTCTTTTGAAGTTGAATTCAGCCATGCTACTCTTGAGTCCCTTGAGAAGTGTTGGGTTATTGTTGTTTGAATCAGTTATTGTTTTGCTTCTAGAGCTTCTTCAAACAATTAGCTTTGTCTTGTGCAGCCACCCACAGTTATCTGGTACCCTTCAAGCGCTTGATTGCGGAGAGTTGGGCAGGTTCTTTGAGAACCTGGCGGTTTTTTGGATTGAGTTAATCTCTCCTAAGCTTCTGTTGACAACCAGAGCTATTAGCTTGGGGGCATTGTCACTTACAATTGCCTTGTCTTGTTGAACTCTGAACAAACTTTGACTTCTTCTATTCAAGTTTTCCCCTGAATCATCTTACCTCAGATAGTGTTGTTTCCCCAGCTACCAACTACTATCATCTTTATCCTCTTACATTTGGTCCCTTGTTTACCAGGTTCTGGAATTTGATCTTGGTTACATTTAAATATTTTTGTAACACTCAGGAGGGCAGCCTAAACAGAACCTTTCCCCTCCACAGAACTGCCACGGCCTAGCACCGTTTGGAGTCTTACATTTGGTCCCCCGGGCTGGGATTGAACCAGCAACCTTGGGATTTACAGTCCCAGCAATCATCAACTTTGAAATCCAATCTCTTTCTTTTTTTTCTTTAGATCTGTGGAGGCAACTTGTTCTAGAAGTCAGTCCTCCCAATTGTGTACCATCTGGGAAAGATACTTGTTGTTTTTCGAGAAACCCTACTCTTCCCACATTTGTGAGCCACTTTGGAAATCTGCTCCTTGGATCTTTTAGGAAACTTTGCCAAAATGGAATCTACCAGTGACTCTTCTACTCATCCTAAGATGGTTAAGATCAAGCCACAGAACAAGAACTTAGGATTCAATTGGACAAATTTGGAACCCTTCTTGGACTCGTACAAGATGGCTGCTTTGGTGGACAGGGCTAGCAAATTCAATATGGTCTACCAGTTACAATTTTTTATCTCCTCTGATGAAGTTATGGAAATCATTGAGTCTTTTGAAGGTTTTGAACGGCATAACTGGGCCCTGCTGCAGGGAGCAATGTTGGCCTATTGGGGAAAAATAGGTGTAGCACAATTTACTTTGCAGGATCTAGATAACCCTGTCTCCCAGTGGATCTCCAATGGTGCTGTGGCTTCAGCTTATGATTATCAGTCCTTTAGGAAATCTTGGGATCCCATCCAATCCTACCTTGTCCAAAACAATTACATTGACACAGTGGACAAAATTTGCATCCAACTTTTCCAATCTTTTTCTCTTGGAGTGCAGGAAAGGATCAAGGAAAAACTGGTCGAGTCTGGATCCATGATCACTACCAGGGATAATTTATTCAAGCTCCCTGCTTTTCTTATCCTTAGGGGATTGGTGTATAAATTTATGAAAGGTCAAACAGCCCTCACTTCTGAAAAATCTAAAACCACTGAACCAGTCCATGCCCCCTCTTTCAAAGAGTCAAGAAAGATTATGAATAAAATGGAATCTGATTGCAGGCCCAAGAACCCTCATCCTAGCCAAGAAACCGCTACAATGGAAAAGATCAATAAACTTGCTCAAAGCCTTTGAGAACAAAATGGATCAAAAGATTTCCTCCCTTGTTGTTCCTAAAACTTCTAGTGCTGTTCCTAAAAATACTCTACTCTGCTATTATTGCCACAGGGAAGGCCATGGAACCAGTCAATGTCTCAAACTCCAAAAGGACAAAGACAAGAAATTGGTAGAGCAAAAAGGGAATAACTTTTTTCTTCCTAATGGTGCCCTAATTTCCTTTGATACATCTTTCCCCATTTGTCATGTGGTGGCCTCTTACCAGCCACCCCCTTCTATAAAGGCATCCTTGGCTTCTGTGGATTTCTGAGCTTCCTGTGGTACTCTTCAACCCTGGTATACCCCAGCTATTTCCTCCTCCTCTCTGGTTGGTACTTACCAATCCTATTCAGCTAGGAAGCAACATGAGGAGCCCAAACTTCATAAAGCTTCTTCCTTTCCAACCTCAATCCTCCAAAAAACCACCCAAACAATGATCCTCACCTGAGCCCTCTTTTGATGTAGAAGACATGGAGGTGGAAAAAGAACCACTCATGGAAAGGTCTCAAGACAACCCTGATCCTCATCCCTCATCTATTAAACCTTTTCAATCCCCTAATCCTGTTCCTGCTTCACCCAATCTTCCTCCCTCCACCCAGCCCAAAGTTTGGTTTGAGAGGGGAATTTCCAAAGATCAACCCATTGCTGTGGAAGGGGTATTAAAGAAAATTTCTGATCTTAAAATTCCTGATCTATCTGTGGCTGAACTCCTGTCAATCTCTCCATCTGTTGCTGAAGGAATGAAGAAATGGGTTTCTTGTCAACGTGTGGAAATTGGTCCTGAGGAACTCAAGGTCTCCTCTGGAACTTTGATGGAGGATTCTGGTGGAACAGATCCCTCTTCTGAGTCTAGTCTTTACTCTTGTCCTCTTGGTTTTCTTCCCTGCTATCTTGGTTAATCAGCAAAAATGGTCTCACTCCTTGTTGACTCTGGCTCTCAGCTCAACTTGATCTCAGATTCTATGGCCTGCAAACTTAAACTCAGCCCTAGGGTCAGCTTCACCTCTTCAGTGTATGGAATAGGAAATCAGTCTTGCAAATTGCTTGGAATTTCTGAAGATGTTCCAGTCTGGATTGGCCAAAACATTTTTGGAACTTGTCATTTATGGATCACACGCTTGGATGGACCTATGATATTGGGTTGACCTTTCCACATCAATGAGAGAATCCTCCTCCCTGATTCTGATGGTTGAAAAATTGAGGTTCTTCTTTGTTCTTAGGATTCTGGTTGCTGGGAAAGAGATTTCGCTGGTCATTTTCCTAAGTCATCTCTAAAAGGAAAACAGAAGGATAATTCTGGTTCTTGTCATTTTTTATGGGAGTAGTTGATCCTAGTAATAGTTGTAGTTCCTTTTGGCCTCAAACTTCAACTCAAGGGTCAGCTCTCATCCCAGAGGCTTATTTCTCTTTCTTTTCAACGTTTTCTCATGATCTCAAAAATATCAAAAATCAAAAACAAATCTAAATGGAAAAATTCAAAAATACTTCTTCTTCATCTGTTTTATCTTCTTTGTTTCCTTGTACTCTTATCCCTAATCAACCTTCTCTCAGTTCTGGTTTGAATCTCCGCAATGAGTCTAAACTGGATCCCAATCTCAATCCTATTTTTGGTGGCTTTGGTATGGAAGAATATGGGCTTCAGTGGATGCAAATTGGGGTAGAAGTAAGTCCTCCCAATTTTGCACCACCGGGGTATCCTACTACTATCATTTTCAAAACCCTACCTTGTGCCACACATGTGAGCAATTTATTATCTCCTTGGACTTCTTTTATGGAAAAGTCACCTTTTGAAAATGTTGCGGAACATCAAACTTGGAAGGCGTTAGAACTTGGTCTCAATCCTCATAGTCAGAGCTCTCTGGTCAACTCTTGGAAATAACAAGAACTTCTCTCTTTTGCCTCCAAATATAAACCAGTTGCTAGGAAAATCCAACCAGTCAACCAACCAATGCCTCTTAATCTCAACCCTCCTCTTAGGCATCCTCCTCTATCCCGCAATCCTTACTGTGGTTTACCTCAATCTCTCACTGGTCCATTCATCCCCTCTGGTTGTGTCACTGAAGAATGTCTGGGAGTAGTCACCTTTGGACCAGATGGATGGCTTCTAACTGACGAGTTGTCCTTGATCAAAAATGTCTTGGCGCTTAGGGAAAAAGCTCTTGCTTTCTGTGAAGAAGAGAGAGGTCTCTTGAAAGAATCCTATGGTCTGCCTTATATCATTCCTGGAGAAAGAAAAATATCCCGATTCCTGCTGCCAAAGTTGACCAATTCATCAAGTTGGTCCGGGAACAAGTCCAAACTGGTTTATACAAAAAGTGGACTTCTAGGTATTCCAGTCCTGTTTTCTGTGTCCTTAAAAGTAATGGTAAACTTAGAATATTTAATGATCTCCAGCCTCTAAATAAGTTTACTATTAAAGACTCTGGTATTCCCCCTTCTACTGAAGAATTTGTTGAATCCTTCTCTGGGATAGCTTGCTATGGTCTAGGTGACATTATGGGTGGCTATGACAAATGGTCCTTACATCCAATTTCTCTCCCTCTCACTACATTCAATACTCCACTTGGTTGTCTCCAACTTACTCAATTGCCTAAAGGTGCCACTAACTTGGTTGCAGTCTATCAGGCTCAGATGGTTTGGATCCTCCAGGATGAAATCCCTGATCATGCTGGTATCTTTATTGATGATGGGGAAATTAAAGGACCTTTTTCTGATCATAAAAATGAGCTCTTACCCTGGCATTCAAGAATATGTTGATTTATCTGGGAATTTGAAACCACTTTGGAAATGATCTTGTTCTGAATCGAAGAATCTGGCCTCACTGTCTCCAGATCCAAATTGGCTGCCTGTGTCCCTGCGCTGGAAATTGTTGGTCATGTGGTCTGCAAGGAAGGAAGAAGTATTGCTCTATCCAAAGTCAACAAAATCCTCTCTTGACCTACTCCCATCAATCCAACTGAAGTCAGGGGTTTTCTAGGTGTTGTTACTTACGTTCAAATCTTTATCCCATCTATATCCAAAGTCTGTGCTCCTCTATGTTGCCTGACCAGAAAAGATGCTGAGTGGATATGGAACCAAGATTTTGAACATTCTTTTGAGCTGCTTAAAATGATGGTTGGCAAAGACATAGTCTTGAGAAAGATTGCTTATGGACCTGGAGCAGGCAAGATCAAATTGGCTGTTGATTCTAGTTATCAATCTGTTGGGGCTGTCCTCACTCAGGAAGATGGAAATGGTTGGGACAGTCCTGCTCTCTATGAATCCTTGTTATTTTCAGATGTAGAATCCAGTTACTCCCAACCAAAACTGGAACTCTGTGGCGTGGCTCAAATGTTGAAGAAACTCCAAACTGTCCTCTGGGGTCAACACTTTGAGTTACAAGTTTACGCACAATCCATTATTGAAATGATTAATGCTCCCAGCCTCCCAAATGCTCCTATGACTTGTTGGATGGCGTTTATCCAACTTTTCTCTTTTGATATTGTTCATAGGCCTGGAAAATCCTTCACCATGCCTAATGGTTTATCTTGACGCCCCCTTGGAGATGCATAATTGGATGTTGGAGTGGACTTTGATGAGGAGGAGCCTTTAATTTGTCCAGTCTTCACCTTTTCCTCCCAAGATTATTCTGGCTTCCAACAAGGTTTCTGGATAAAATTAAAGCAGTACCTTTCCACTCTCCAAAGGCCTCCTTATCTCTCTGCCAAAGATTTTCAATTACTCAAAAGGAATTCCTCCAATTTCTTTGTCCAAGGTACTAGGCTTATGAAAAGAGGCAATCCTTGTGCTCTTATTGTCGTCACTGTCCCCTCTAAACAAGATTCAATCCTTGAAAGTCTCTATGAAGGCCTTGGGCATTGTGGGGAAACCAAAACTTATTGACAAATATTGGAACAATTCTGGTGGCCATCTTTGAAGAAATCTGTCTCTCAATGGTGCAAGAGTTGTGAAGTATGTCAGAAACGTGATCTTAGGCGCCCGGCTGAAATTTGCTATCCCACTGGGGAGTCCACTGTGTTTGGAAGGATTGGTATGGATGTGGTTCACATTAAGGCTGGTGGAGCTAAGTACCTCATTGTGGCTAGAGATGACTTTTCTGGATGGGTTGAAGCAAAATTTCTTAAGCACCTCAGCTCTGAATCAGTAGCAGCCTTCATTTATGAGACTTGGACAATGCGTTATGGCTTGGCCCAATCTTATTCAACTGATGGTGGCTCTGAGTTTGGTGGCAAACTGGCAAAAATGATCCAATTGCTACCTGGTCAAAATAGGGTGACCACTCCTTATTATCCTGAATGACAAGGCATGGTGGAAAGAGGCCATGCCCCTTTGAAGGCTGCTCTTGATAAGTTGGCTGGTGAAAGTGGAAAGAATTGTTGCAAATTTCTTCCTCTGGTCCTCTTCTCTGATTGAATTTCAACTAAACAAACCACTGGCTACTCACCTTATGAAATTATCTTTGGACAGAGGGCTGTCCTTCCTCTTGATCTGTAAATGGAATCTTTCTTAGGTATTTCTTGGGAAAAGGTTTCTTCCACCACTGATCTATTAGTTGCCAGATCCAAGCAGCTGGAGCAAAGTGAAGATGTTTTTGACAAAGCTTATCAGAAAATGATGGATTCAAGGGAAAAATCAGTCCAGTATTGGGAGGATAAGCATTCCAATCAATTCAGGGATCCATTGAGTCCTGTTGATCTAATTTTAGCTTATAATCAATCCTTGGAAACTCAGTGGGGAAAGGTTTTTCCAATTGCTGGAATTGTCCTTATTGACTGGTCTGTCAAGTCAGAGGTGAATCATATGTTTTGGAAGAACTGGATCGTACTAAGATGGCCAGAAGTTTCTCTGCTGATCAGGTCAAGAAATTTCATTGTTGTGGAGGCAACTTGATCAGAAGTAAGTCCTCCCAATTGTGCACCACCAGGGTCATCTGCTGATTTTTGTTGCAAAACTCTACTTTATGCCACATACTTGAGCACATGGGACGCCTTCTTCATTTTATTGCAGTCAAATCTAGGATTTTCTTTGGATGTATCAAGATATTCTTTTCAATCACCCTCAAGATCAAATGGCCATTTCTTGTGTTCAATCATCTTTCCTTTCTTTTTTATGACATCAAGCTCAGATGCAGACTAGGGAAAGTCTTTAAGTTGGGGAGAGATGTGGTGACCAAATCTGGACACCCTGGACCAGATGCGGAAAATTCAAAAAAAAATTTTTTTTACAATTCTTTTATTTAGGTGTCATTCAAAAAAAAAAATTGGAATTTTTTTATTTGTATCACTCCTCTAATTTCCTCATCCTTCCAAGCATTCCTCTGTCCTAGTGGTCTAGGGCAGGCCTCTCTTGGCCTCACCATCTAGGCATTGCGTTTGATCTCTTCTCTCTTTGTTCCCCCCTTCCTTTTGGCCAAACGCCCAGGCCAAGACCCGCTCGGCCCAAACTTCCTTCTCATCCATCCTCATCTCCATCCCCAACCTCATCCAATCAGATCCTCAGCTCATCACCCTCATGTCTTCCCAATCAACCCTCACCCTCAACCAAGACCCACTCCCAGTGGTCTCCAATCTGTCCGGTTGCCCCACTGGCAAACTTGCTCCAATCCTTGGACTCCCTTCCGTCTACCAGCCTACAATGGTCCTCATCATGTTGGTACTCTCACCCTTGAACTTCTGATCCCCAAACCATTCTCAGATTATCAACTATTGACTTGGTTGATCAAAATCAATTCCAACAATCAACCCCTCCTAGTCCTCCACAACCCTCTCATGACCATCTTCTATCCAACTCGAGCTCAACCCTCACTCCATCATTCTCGATCCAATTTGGATTGATTGCCAACAAGTTACGCCTTCAATTCAAACATCACCTCCTTGACTACTATCAACTCTGTCTCTCCAAATTCATATTGACCCTACAATCCATCCTCATCCTTCCCATCCATCAATCCATCGCCCATCATCCCTCCCGACACTCTCCCACCCCCTTCCATCTTTGGGTGGGGGTGGGAAAGCATTGTCTACTGCCGGCGGACATCTGCGGGCGGTCTGGTCCATTTCTTTTCCCACCCCTTCTGCCTTTGGGTGAGGGGTGGGTGATCCCGTTGTTGTCGCGCGCACCCGTCCACGGATGGACGCAAGAGAGCTGAAGGGATGAGAAAGATCCCACCCCAGTCAGGGAGGCCGTATTTCCACCTGCCGCGTGATCAATTTTTCTGATCATCTGAAATCAAAAAAAAAAAAAAAAAAAAAAAAAAAAAAAATCCGCCCTACTACTCTTGATTCCCTTGAGAATTTTTGGGTTATTCTTGTTTGAATCAGTTATTGTTTTGCTTCTAGAGCTTCTTCAAACAATTAGCTTTGTCTTTTGCAGCCACCCACAGTTATCTGGTACCCTTCAAGCGCTTGATTGCGGAGATTTTGGCAGGTCCATTGAGAACCTGGAGTTTGTTTGGGATTGAGTTGATTTTTCCTAAGCTTCTGTTGACAACCAGAGCTATTTGCTTGTTGGTGTTTTCACTTACAATTGCCTTGTCTTGTTGAACTCTGAACAAATCTTGACTTCTTCTATTCAAGTTTTCCCCGGCATCATCTTACCGCAGATAATGTTGTTTCCCCAGCTACCAACTACTATCATCTTTATCCTCTTACATTTGGTCCCTTGTTTACCAGGTTCTGGACTTTGATCTTGGTTACATTTAAATATTTTTGTAACACTCAGGAGGGCAGCCTAAACAGCAACTTTCCCCTCCACAGAAATGCCACGGCCTAGCACTGTTTGGAGTCTTACAACGGGCAATTTTGAGGGCCTTGCTCCAAGTTTCACGCACCATCCCCTTGGCAAGCAAGCAGAAACAGTGGCTGGCGCAGAAGTTGGTGCACAGGTGGTGTCCAGTGATTATCTAGCAGGCAAGCCTGCAATGGGAGCAGAAGCTGAACAACGCCATGAAGAGGAAACAAAGGGTTAGAGAGTTTGGGGCGGAATGCAGTGGTGGTGGTGGCAAAGGACCGTTGAAGTAGTGATTGGAAGACCTCTGGGGACAGAACTCAAGATGGGGGGGATGTAGTGGCATTTTATAGGTGCGGGTTGCTAACTGGTTGCGGCCTGCGTTCTCAGCAATATGAGAAAGTAGGCTCAGCATTTGGACAGATTGGCAGCTCAGAAGCTGCTTCTGCTTCCTGTACAGCTGGCTTAGCAATTTCCAAATGCAATGCGTTGGGTAGTTTCTGACAGGCGGGGTGGGCTCCAAGTAGTGGGTGGCATGTGCCATGAGAAGGACAAACCGGATGAACATAACAGCGGGCAAGTTTTGGGTGGGGAGGAGGATAGGACTGTGTTAGGTTTTCTGTTGCTTATTATTCTTCCTATGGTTGCTAGGCCAAAGTTGTGCTTACATCTAGGTTAGGGTTGGGAGAAAGGGTATACTACCTTGCTTTCATCTCCGCGTTGCAGTGGGACTGAATGCACCATGGAAGGACTGTGTGGAAAGGAAGGAATTCAGCTCTCTTTATCTTTCCCTTAAAAGCTATCAAAGAAGCGCCCAGCCTTTCCTTAAAGATGCAAGGGACCAATAACTTCTGTTTTTGAGGACAAATTCAAGGTGTATTTGCCTCTTGTTTCTGCAGTTTTTGAGGAAATGGGCTTCAAATTATTGGGTTCTTCCTTCCACAATGTCATCTACATGAAAGAAAAGAGTAGAGTCAGATTCTTGGTTGGTGTAAAGGCAGGGATCAGACTTAGATTTATATTATCTGATTTCTTTGAGAAATTTGGCAAGATTTCTATACCACTAGCTGAAGCCTTTTTCAGGCTTTAGAGAGATTTTTCATTTTGAGGAATTGGGTATTTCTTTGGCAGCCTGAGTGAGCTTTTATTTAGATTCTTGTTTTCAGTTGTGCATACAGGAATGCTGCCTTCACATCAAATTTTCTGAGGAAGAGTTTTTTGGAGATGGATAGAACAAGAATTTTTAAAAGTGTGGTGAATTTTCCAGTTTGTGAGAAGTTTTTTTTATAGTCAATGCCTGGAAATTTTTTGAATCCCTGGATGCAGAGTCTGGCCTTTTTATTTTCTGGGGAAGAGGCTGTGGCAGGCTTTGTCTTTAGTAGCATGAAAGTCTTCAGATATGAGACTTGACTTATGATTGAGTCTTCCATGCCTCCATTTTCTTGATGGAATCAAATTTTTTTTGATGGATTCAGATAATTTTTCAGGAGTGCTGGGGTATGTGTATTTGACAATTTGGACTCATGGGAATCTTTCACTGAGATTGAATCTGGGAGGATTGGACCAAATTTCAGGAGCTAGGGAGTTCTTGGGACTTCCTTGTTCTGGTTCTGGACTTGATGTTGTGCTTTCCCCATTTTCTGCAACTGATCCTTCACTATGTTCATATTTACTGTTGTCTGACAATGGTTTGTCTTGAGTTTCTGACTCTGGTGATTTTTTCATTTCTCTGAATTTTCTGTTTGGTTTGAGCTGGTCTGTGTTTTTGAGCTGAAGATCTAGGGATTTTTTTTCTATTATTTCTAGGGATGAAGGTGAGGAAATTGAATTTTTTGGTCTTGAAAATTCTTCCAGAGCAAGATATGATGTGTTAGAATGTGACATTGTTTTTGAATCCTATCATGACCCTGGTTTTGCCTTTAGTTTTGAGCTTGAGAAAGGTTTTCTTGGGTAGCATTAGAAAGGAGAAAGGTTTTCCAATGGGATGGACGTAGTCCAAAGGGAGATTTTTATTTCTGAAAAGAGAGTAGAGGGATTGCTTGGACTTGTGACTGGGTATCTGATTAAGTGTGAGAGTACTTGCCTTGAGAAAAAAGTTCCATAAATTCTTTTTCAGGAATGAATTGTGAAAGATAGTTCTGAGAGACTAAAGTATGGTTCTGTTGTGCCTTTTTTCCAGACTGTTTTTCTGAGGACTGTAGGGGTTTGAACACCTAGTTTTTATCAATTTATTTTTCCAGTATTCCTTGAAATTATTTTTTTGAATTTTGCTCCTCTATTGGAGTGTAGAATGCTGGGTTAGTATCCAAATTTTTTGGCTTCCAGATCTAGGATGTGAGAGAGTATTTCAAAAGTTTTTCTTTTGATTTGATAGAGATACCCAAGCGGTACCTGAAGTTTCTGTCAACCACAGTGAGAATGTATCTGTGATTTTTGATTGAGGCAGGGGTTATGGGCCCAATGATTTCCAGATGAATTTTTTCAAAGGTTCTGGATTCTGAGTTGTGCTTGCTTCTGAAGTAGGCCTTTTTTATTTTTCCAACTCCACAGGAGTTTCATATTGTTTCTGTTTTAACAGGTATGTTTAGCTTGTTTCTAATCCTGTAATATTTGAAATTTCCTATGGAATTTTGTAGGATTTCTGCACAACAGATAAAAGATTTTTCTTTTGATTTGCTTAGAGGTATAACAGGCAATTTTTTCTGTTAATGGCCTTTGAGACCCACTCTTCCTTCTCTGGAAACAGAAAATTTATTCATTTCAAATGTTACTTCATACTGATCTGGGATTAGAAAGCCAATGTATGGGAGGCTTTCTGATAAATCAGGGACATATAGAATATTCTTTAGCCATATTTTAGACCCATCTTCATTCTTCAAACACACAGTTCTATATCCTTTTTTTTCCATTAATTGAATTCTGGATCCGATATTTGAAGATCCTTGTTCTTCTATTGAGAATTGTTCAAAGAGGCTGGAGTCTGAGATCATGTTAGAGGTAGAACCAGAATAAAGGACTGGACAGTTTTCTAGAAATGAATTAGAGTGATGAAGTCAGCTGAAAGTTATGTGAGTTTCCCCAGTTGCTGTTCTGTTGGGTCTGAGCACAGGATGAAGGGTTCAACATTCAGAGATTGAGTGCTGGTCCAAAGGGTTGTGTTTTCCTTTTTTGCACCTGATTTTGCTTGAGCTGGTTCTGTGCAGAAATTTTTTTGTGTTTTCTACAAGACTCATTGTTGTCTTGTTGTTCATGAATCTTCCAAAGGGGATCAAGGACTATATCTGAGTTGATAAGCCTATTCAATTGATTAATTTGTTCAATAATATTTTCCAGGCTATGTTGAAGTTTGTTGAGGATGGTTTATCCCAAGATTTCTTTGAGGATGAGAATCCCAATTTGTGAAGCTGGTTGATAGATCTCTTAACATGGGTAATGAAATTTTAAATGTTGTTTTTATTGAAGGTGATCCAAAGGAATTTCTTGTATACCCTAGCTCTGTTTTATGCTTCATGAAAGGCAAAAAACTTCAAAATAGGCCTCAATATGTCCTTTGAGTTGTCCTTGTTCTCATTTGTGATGAAATTTGCATGGATAGCAGGGTCTAGTTTTTGAATCAGAATGTTTCTAATTCTGAGGTTGTTAAAAACAGTCAGATTCTGGCCTGGTGAGTTAAGTACATCTCTGAGCCCTTGAAGTTGGAAAAAATTGTCCATCCTGTCTTCCCAGAGGGAGAGGTTGTCCTAGTTCAGGCTTGAAATGCCTTTGATGGAGGTCTTAAGGATAGATTGGTTCAGTGCTTCCAACATTGCTTTGGCTGGTTTCTGGTTTAATGATTATTCTTCCTTACAGAAGTGCTTGATCTTTTGATGATCCTCCAGCAAAGAAGCATATTTTTACATTTAATTTTGTTGATTTTGAGGCTCCTGATCCTTGAATAATTTTTTATAACTCTTTTCTTGAAATCAGAAAATGGTCTGCTGAGATAATATGGAATCAAAAGTGTGGAAAGAAAAGGATTTGGAGGATTTATTTGAGATGAAAATCAGTAACAGAAAAAATGTCTTCAGGCCAAGGCACAAGGAAAAATGAGGGATACTGGGTTTGACTGGATCTGAAAATGTCTTGAGTTGAGGTGAGGGTCTGGTTGCTAAGAGCCCTGTGGTCTAAGCAATATTTGGTGGTCTCTGTGTGACTATTTTCAACCCTCTAGTGTGTTCAAATCCCTGTATTTGGATGTATACTGATGTTCTATTGCCTTTCTCTTTTTTATGGTCTCAAGGGCAATAGTGTCATACAGTTGGCTGTTGAGAGTTTGATTATGTGAGATTCTGTTGTTATTTGGTTTTTTGAAGATGAATCAATTGTTGTTTGTTTTACAATTGATTTTTTTCAATTTTTTGTACTGGAGATACTTGGGTTTCTTATTGATTGTTTGATTGCTTGAGGGAGATTGGATTCTTTATGGTTTTTCAATTGTTCTTGTGGAGGCTTTATAGGCAGTCAGAGGATATTCTTGAAGCTACTTTTGGTCTGGGATGGTGATTTAGGTCTGGGTGGTCTGGAGGACAAATTTGGGTGGTCTAGAGGACAAATCTGGGTGGTTCTGGCTTTGATGCGCCAGAAGACAAGGGTATGATGGAATGTAGTTGTGCAGTGATCTTACCCACACAACTGCTCAGATTTATCCCGATTGGGATAACTCTGAGCTATGGTAGTTGCTGGAGATGACTATTTGTGACTGCAGTGATTTATCCCAATTGGGATAACTCCTTGGTGGTTGCAATGTAGTTGCTCAATTCAACTACAACAAAATCAACTAAATTTTTTTTCTACCTCATTTTTGATTTTTGTTCAATTTAATGTAGGTTACTGATGTTGTTATTCATTTTGCATGTACTGATGATAAGGGCTATAGTTACTGTATGATTATTTAAGAATTTTCTATTTAGATTTATGTGAAATTTGCCTTCTTGTGCCATTATTTGGAGGGTTTTTGATATGTTGACTGATATTACACCAGTGAATATTGTTTGATTGAGATTTAATTTCAGGATTTTTTTAAGGTTTAAGAACCCACTTTTGATGTTCTTTGAGGCTATCAATTATTTTTAAAATAGAAAAAAACAATCTGATTACTAGCGGAAATTTTTGCAGAAGCACATGGATGTGGTTTTAATTTATAGAAATGACCTCAAGAAGAACCTAGAAGCAAAGCTGTTGGAAATATAACCATCCAGAGATGCATAGGAGGTGCTGAGCAAAAAATGAGGTGCAATGTGTTTTTCAAAAGGAAGAATTGAATGAAAGGAAAGCACAAAACATTGTCTTTCTGTGTGAAAACTCTTGATTCTATTAGCCGGAATTGAATGTTACAAGGGAGGTGTGGATTAACAAATGTAAAAAAAAATGGCAAAAACACAAAAGGGACAGGAAAGTAAGATAAAATACTGGTACTGGATTAATAAATTCATTTTTGAGATTTTGGGTGCTAGTAATTTGAGGGGAACAGGAAGGGAAGAAATTTTTAAGTAATAATAAGTACAGGGGAAGTCACCTTGGGAGACAATTAGTAGGCATTGGAGATGAAAACAAGACTTGATGAAGTTCTACCTTGAATAATCTAGTAAATTAGTTAGATTGAAATTCAGTTTGCACATAACATGTCTGATGATTGGAATTGGAAGACACTTTTGAAAATTATTTCAATAAAGTTCAAATAAATTTCAGATAAGTTGGAGGGCCACAGATGGGTTTGTAATAACCATCAGTAAGTAGTGGAGAGGGGGAAAATAATTTACAATTGTATTTACTATGTAAGGAGGTTTTTTTGGAAGATAATAGGAAATCATCAAACATTATAAATCCAAAAATAGATTAAATATTGCAGATTCATAAAATAATTCTCCCAAGACTACTGTTCTGGAGGATTTTTATTTTTTTCCCTTAAATTTTTAAGTATGCTAATAATTTTCAGAGCATTCTTCCATCCTTATTATTGGCAAATTCAGATGCCAATACAACTACTGTGGGAAAAGAATGGCATTTTACCCACATCAGAGCAGGTTCTGGCTAATTCTTCCTCCTTTCTGGTTTATTTGACAACACTGGGTAAACCATTCATCAATAGTTTATTAAATATCAAAGCATTTCAGAAACTTGGTGGTGGTGGGTGAGCCAAAGTCAGTTGAAAATACCATAGATAAACTCAGAATGTTTGTAAATTGGATCAAATGATCCTCTCAGAAACTTTGTATGAAGGAATATAATTTTTCAAATGGAATGAAAAATTATCTTCCTGTGACAATCTCACTAAATCAAGGAAGTCCAGAAATGTTTTTTCAGCCAATTCCACACTCTTTTTAACACTCCTACAGATTTTTATTTCAAAATACTGCATCCAGAAACTTTCACAGATCAAAAATTAGCTAGCCCATACTCCCAACTCATTGATTCACTCATGTGAATATCTCAATGAACTCAACCAGAAATTCATTTTCCATTGAATTTCCTTTCTATATTTCTCCAAGATCTTTCTGATTAAAACCGGCAGTGGAAAATGCACATTGGAAAGTATGTAATTTTTACAAAGCACGTACAACTCCATGTAGGAAGAAACTTGAAACTCTTGGGATAATCCAACTCCAACTGAGATAAATATAAATACAACCAAGGGTCTGCTTCTGGACACACCTGCCCTTGATGTCTAGGCCCTGTCTCTTGGAAGTTTAGCAAGCAGACTACTGCCTCACCTTCAACCACAGATGCCTAATACAACTTACTCTCTAGCTGATGCAAAGAAGTCCTTTGGCTGTGACAAATCCTGTCTGAGCTGCATCTCCAGGCAACCATTTCCATCCCGCTTCATGTCAGCAACAAAGTGGTAGAAGCCCTTTCAAAAATCCCAGAGCAGCAC